>CATNUY010000332.1:0-225000 GCA_951217065.1 Baccha elongata
AACGACTTCCTACGTGAAGTATTTGAAACTTCACTTGAAAAATCCTAGTTCTCGGGTTCACTCAATTTTATAATGAGGGGGAAAAACTGCACAAGTTTCGGTCTTTTTGCGGTTTTTCCTCTCTAACTTTTTTTTCTTTCGTTTTACGGCAAAAACGTTACACTTCCTACAATATTCATTATTCATACATGTACGTCGTATGTTACGTCGTTACCAAGATATGGCGCTCCAAACAAGCGGTAATTTTTCAAATTTTGCAAAAAAATTAAGAAAAATGCAAATTTTCACATTTTTTCGTCTCGTATACCGTTTTTATCTTACGTTCTACGGTTAAATTGTTCAGATATGTTTTGTACAACGTTTAATTTGCTGCAATATTGACTCATGTATGTATGACACGTGGTTACCGAGATATGGTGCTCCAAAAAAAGGTAGTTTTTCAAATTATTTTTTTAAATTTTGCAAGCAATTATTTTTTGTTTGCAAAATTTATAAAATTACCCTTTTTCTGGAGGAGCATACCTTGGTAACGAAGTGACATACAAACATGCTTGCACAACCAATATTTTATTAAATTTAACGTTCTACAAAACATACTTTATCAATTTTACAGTAGAATGTCAGATAAAAAATTTATAAGGGAAGAAAAAACGTGAAAATTGACATTTGAACTAGCCTTTTTTTTTGCAGCGCCATATCTCGGTGACGACGTGATAAACAAACAAGCTGTTTTTGTCTTTATTGTACTGTTTTACCGTAGAACATAAGATAAAAAAACAAGGAAAATATTTGAATTTTAAAAATTACCCCTTTTTTGGAGCGCTATATCTTGGTAACGACATGTTTGAATAATCAATATTGTAGCAAATTTAACGTTCTAGAACACGTACCTGAACGTTTTTGCCGTATAACTTAAGAAAAAAAAGTTGTAGAGCAAAACATGGAAAAAAGGCCTATGAATGAATATATATAGGGGTTTTGATGCACTGCGACCTATGGATCTATTGTGCCCCCTTTGCTAGGGTATCGCAAAAAGGCCTAAAATTGTGCACTTTTTCCCCTCTCTGTTAGCACAGAGTCCTTAAGGTCGAAAACTAGAGACAATCGAAAATAAAATATAAAATTAATTTATTTAAATCCTGTCATAAGAATAGAGGCAGTGCCAGAATACCAACGTTGTTTATTAAGTTGTAAGATCTTTTCGCTTTTGGTGGCTCATTTTACAGAGCAAGAACATTAAGTAGATAGTGTGTTTAAGAAAGAATAAAAGGAAAAACTGGTGTTTATTTGGGAAAAAGAGTGAAAATCGAATTTTACCATGTTGAGGTATTTTCGAGCAACTTTATAGCTCGAAAAATCAAACGCAGTGATGAGCCATTTTCTAAGGAAAACTGCATTTTACAGTATGAAAAAACGGAAACATTTCTTTTGCTCTAAAGCTTTGTAAAAGTAAAAAAAATATTAAAATTACATCAATGAGGCACGGTTATCATTATGTTTTTCGTGTTCAGCAGTGATAAAAATTTAAAACATCTTAGGGTCCTTAACATGATCATGACTGCTAGAAGCAAATCTTGTATTTCTCCAAGGTAATAGGCAAGTACTATTTTTTAGGGAGTCAGAAGGAAACGTTGATCAATCTACCCATTTTGTATGTTTAAAAAAAATAAAATACTGTACAAAAAAAAAAAAAACACAAGATTTTGTTTTATTTCGAATAAAATAATAATTATTTCGATACTGGCGCAATCGGAAAAAAGGCTACAACAAAAAAAAAATAAAAGAAAAGAACAAAATTAATATATTGTATTAAAGACTTTAAAACAACCAAAAGAAAAATTTAAAAACTCATCAAAAAAGTTTTCTACATTTTGCATCAACTATATAAATATATTATATCACCGTTATACACGCTGCTTAATAGTTATTTAGGTATGGCATTTGGAAATTTACTCGACATGTGGATTACATATATGCTCACTCTGCTCATCATGACGAAATTTCAAAAGGTTTTTTGAATTTAACTGTACGACAAAAGAAAAAGGGTCGTGCAAATAATATACTTATTAATAACAATAATCCTTCACATTGGCATGAAATTAAATCGACTCTTAAATTTAACTGTAGTATTAATGAAATCATTGAAAATCTTATTAATAAACTTAAAATCTTAAAATTTAACTATTCGGTAGAGGATTTATTTGAAAAGACCCAAAATCTTTTAACACAACTTTTTTATTAAATCGAGTATTTCAAATCCTGTTTAAATTCCTGTTTGGTACAATAGTTCTCAGAATGAAGAAATGACGCTGAAGCTTTTCATCAATAAATTACCCAGCGTACCAAAACTTATTTTACAAGCCAGAAACCCAAAAGAGAAGCAAGAGCGATTTTAGTAGACACCGACAATTTGTATGGTTCTTCCAGCTCAACTTACAACTCGAACCGACAAACACGTAATTACAATAGAAATTCAACTTCAAGTAACCAACAAAAATTCGCTTTTTATTTTACCAAATCGGAATATGAATAGTTCAGCTAGAGATTTAGGAAACAATCACAGCCCAAACACTAGATACTTTCAACAAAATAACAACCTCCAAATGTTAATTCTCAGATTTCGAATAGAAATCAGAATAATAGGCTTAACCACAGTGTCAACAATTTGGCGAACATAAGAAAATAATTTTAACAACAATGGACAAAGCGCTACAACATCAGGCTTATCCCGAAGAAATTACTAACCAATGGAAGTAGATAACAAGCACAAAATCTACCTGTAAGTGAAACTGATCCAATCAGGGAAGCACTTGATGATTCTAAATATCGAAATTTTCCGTCAACCACCTCCGATCTCTTCCCTGTATAATTGTTCAGACCAATTCAATTCCACTTAAATTAATGATAGACTCTGGAGCAGGTACTTCTTTGATTCAAAAAGGTTTATTTCACAGATCTTTTAAATCAGATCTTGAAAAACCTTTGATGCTCAAATCCATCAACTCACAAACTTAAGTTAACTCAAAAATCATAATTTCATTGTTTAAAGAATTCAATAAGCCTTCAACAAAACTTGAGGTGCTAGAAACTGAATTAAATGGAGATTTTGATGGCATAATCGGGTGCAATGTTTCAATGCCATTGCAGGCAAATCTCGATTTTGACCAATCGTTATTAATAACAAAAGATGCTACCCTACATTTAGTTTTTGACAGTTCTCAAAAGAAGCCAACAGATAAAGAAATAAATGCATTAAGCGAAGGCCCTAAAGATTTAAAATTTAAAAATCTTGACATAATAGATATTTTAACTAACAAGTTAAAACTTGATAACCTCAACGAAGAGGAACTTAAACATTTGTTGTCCACAATTCGAAAATTTCGAAAAGCATTTTTTTTGGAAGGTGACCACCTATCGGCTGTAACGAAATATGTACACAAAATTCCAACAAAGCACGATATACCTGCTTTTTCTAAGAACTATAGATATCCCGAAGCTCATAAGTCTGTGGTAGATCGAGAGATCTCAGAAATGCTTAGCTCTTAAATTATTGTCAAATCGAGTAGTCCATACAATGCTCCTATTTGGGTTGTACCCAAAAAGATCGATAACTCTGGCCAACAAAAATGGCACATAGATATCGATTAAAGAAAACTAAACGATGTGACAATTGACGACAGGTTTCCTATCCCCAATGTAGAGGATATTTTTTCGAAATTGGGGAACGCACAATATTTCTCGACACTCGACTTGGCAAAAGGCTTCCACCGTCACTGGAATCTGAAACAAGGATTCGAAAGAATCAATCATAAGTTGGTATGTAAGGACCGGTTGTGATGGGCGAATGTAACAACAAAGAAGAAAGAAACACCGTTTGCAAACAGACACCTTTATGCATACGAATTCAAAGAGCAGTGACTTAGAGACTTCGACTAGAGTTGCATTGAGTCGGTTGTGCACAGCCCGAAGAACCCCTCGTCCGGAAGGAGCGTTGACATTACTTTGGCCATCAGCGCGAAAGACAACGAAATCAGAAGAGAATAATTCACTATCATGAATGCTGGGATTGAGGTTTGTTTCTGTTAGGACAAAAATGTCAAATCGAAATGTTTGGGAGTTGAAAAATACAGTCGAAGTTTTTGTATGTAGCCCTCTAACGTTCTGGTAATAGAATGAAAAGGTAGTAAGGATGACGTTGATTGGTATACTGTTTAAAGATGGATTGCTATTAAAGACGAGGCTTTTTCTTAGCGTTTGGGAAAGACGAACGTTTTGAACCAACATGTGATGCATAAGTATTAGTAAGATCCTTTGAGACTGTAGAAGGAGGGATGTTAAATCCTGCATGAAAACGGGTGTATATTTTTATGAGAGCAAAAATGTCGGTTGGAAGACCTTCCTTAAGTATTGAAATGATGACGTTGGTCTTGGTCTTACCATTGATACGAACAGAGTCAGGTTTGTCATGTAAAATGCAAGGCAAAGACAAACATTATCATAGAGTTTATTATCACGTAACCTTGCCATCATATATCGGCCATTCTCGTTTACTGTTGAATTAGGAGCAAAAAATTTGGAAATTAATTTGACTTGAGGTGGGAACATTGGATCGAAGATCGGGGGGGTGGGGGAGCTGAAAAGGTGTAGTTTTGTAATTCTTGTTTAAATTTGAGGTGCTAGGTGATGGTGGATGTTTTGTAAGAAGACTGAGGGGGAGGATTAAACGTATGAGAATGAATGAAATTGCCATAAATAGCGCTGGTCGGTTTGCGGATTTGGAAGGGTGTGAGTGTAAGAAGATGGGTAGTAATCCGGGTTTGTGTTGAATGATACACGTTTACGTTTAGGTATTGTTGGTATTTTTGGGTTATTACCAGTTGATGCATTTGGATAATGAATGGAAATTATACTGGATTGGTTATCTTTACAATTAATTTTAGTACTATTGTTTGGGACAATTTTAGAAGTATTTTTAAGTGTTTTTTTTAAAGAATTTTCGTTATCCATTTGGATATTTGAATACTGCCAGTTCGGCAAATAGGATGGTTAGTGGGAAAAAACATCCATTGATATCTTGATGGAATGAAAACTTTGAAGCTAGATGGGCTTAATTTCAAGTTTTCATCACTGTTTGAAATCGTTGGTGTTGTTAGAGAGGAAGCAGGTTCAGAGCAATCAGTGTGGTTAGATAACGTTGATGTTGTTTTTAATGGCGAAAGAGTTAGATGTTTGGTATGTGCGGACTCTATCATTTCGGCAAGAATCGATGTGTTGTAGATAGGTGAGCTTGGTTTACCGAGTATGGGGATTTCATCGATTTTACTGGACGTCATTTTGATTTCATCGATTAAATCGTTGAAAGAGATACGAGTTCGTTGCTGAATTCGGACTTTTTTGAAACTCAGGAAGACATTGAACTCGATGTACTTTGCAGGAAAAGATCAAGGTCAGACCGAATTGATTGTATTTGTGCATTGATATTATCAATAGGAAAAGAATTCAGCAGAGACTCGAAAGAAGAGCGAATTTCTCGATTAATTTTATCGAAACGGCAGTGGTCTGCCCGTGAACTGAACAAGTGGACAAAAGATGATATTTTTTTATCGATTGACGATTGGTTTGAAGCACATCGATTGCTTAGGGTCTCAATGGAATTGTTCAATAGTTCTATGCCTTTGAAAAAGTCGTCGAAGTGTTGAAATTGGGCAAGTACGTTTTTATGAAAACTATGATTGTCTGCTTTAATTGAATTCGTAGGATTACTTAGACATTTAACCGCCATGAGAACGTGAGATAGGGAAATGTTTTTACATTCGTCGTATAGAAATACAAAGTAGTTCATGTAATCATTGATATATGCACATGATCTTCTGCTAAGACCTATACATAGAGGCCTAATGCCTACATTTGAAATAATATTCTGTGTCTACCACAGAATTTTTAGGGCATATTATTTCAAATGTAGGCATTAGGCCAAATCCAAATAAAATCAATGCAATAACTGACATTAAAATTCCCCATACCAGCAAAAAAATAAAGTCCTTTTTAGGGATTACCGGATTTTATAGAAAATTCATTAAGGACTACTCAAAGGTAGCCCTCACGATGACTATACGTCTTAAAAAGGCAATAAAATATGCGTTGATGATAGGGATTACATTGAGTCATTTAATAAACTTAAAGAACTTGTTTGTACTTGCCCTGTTCTGGTATACCCGAATTTCTAAAAATTGTTCACGCTGACTACTGACGCAAGTAATGTAGTATTTTGGGCGGTGCTTTCGCAAGACCACCATCCAATTGCATTCACATCAAGGACCCTTAACCGCCATGAAACACATTACAGCACAATTGAGAAGGAACTTCTGTCCATAGTTTGAGCCACAAAATACTTTAGACCATATTTGTATGGTCGTAAGTTCAAGGTACAAACAGACCACCGACCAAATTACAGCGATGGAAAATCAGGCTTAATGAAATTAATTTCGATATCGAATACATCAAAGGAAAGGAAAACAACGTCGCCGATTTCCTTAGTCGCATTGAACTTAACCATATAGACAGAGAAGTAATCCGTTTCGATATAGCTGCGATACACAGTGGTATTGAAAACCTTAATGATCACATATACATAACAGTAACACCTATCAACATTAACAAAATTCAACTAGTCATTAAAATGAGTAATTCCCCTTCATATATAAAGAAATTTTTATACAAAAAGAAGAGAAGATTTATTTTGTGTTTAAATCAATATGATGAAGATTATGTGCTGAAAATTTTGAGAGAGTTATTTCCAATTAAGGGAACAGTAGGAGTTTTTTGTGAAAATGATGTTTTTTTTATTAGCTTTCAAAACACTGTGGTCAAATATTTTTCGAATTCCCCAAATATGAAACTACTTAGGTGCACAAGATTTCTGGAGGACATAACTTGCCTTGAAAAGTTGATGGATTTGATCGAGAAAGCTCACATCAATAAAAACCATAGAGGTATAGAGGAAACATTGTAAGACTTAAGAAATATGTTCTACTACCCAAACCTCAGGTTAGAAGTCCACAAATTCATTAAAAATTGCATAATATGCAATATTTGCAAGTACGATAGAAACCCGATAACACCTAAATTAATGATGACGGAGACACCTTATAAACCAAATGACATAATTCATAAAGATATATGGTTCTTTAACAAAAGCAACATGTGTCTTACCTGCATTGAACAAATTAACAAATTTCAATTCACCCACTTACAGACAGAAATTCCTTAAACATAGTTGAATATTAAAACACAGATTTTCTCTCTTAGGCAAGCGAAACAAAATAGTAGCTGACAACGAGTTTAACACTGCTTAAGAAGTCTTTTATTCGTAAATAATATTATTGTGGTTTTCGCTAGATTAATGTTCAAGCCCACTGATATGCACCATTTTCTTGTCATTGACAGCCCTCTTTAAATTATGTCGCAGGGAGTTTCCTCAAATTTCCCATAGGCTATTAAAACAATGTCATCGGCAAAGCATATACATCGTATGCCATTAGTAGTTAGGCATTCTAGCAACTCATCTACAACAAGACTCCACAGCAAGGGTGACAATACCCCTCCCTGAGGACAACCTCTTGTCGTGATTATTTTCTGGGTGCTTGACCCGGCATGTGCTTCTGCCGTTCTTGTACATAGCATCTCACCAATCCATCGTGTTATAGTATTGGGTACATTCTTTCTCATGAGAGCATTTTTTACGGCATCATGAGAGGTGTTATCAAAGGCACTTTCGTTATCTAGGAATTCACATATTGCCGTTTCTTTTGATTCTAAAGCTCCTTTTATGGTATTGGTGAGTTCGTATAGGGCAGTCTCAGTTGATCTGCCTGCTCTATAAGCATGTTGTCTATGATTCAGTGGCAAAATCGTTAATACTTCTGATCTTATGAAGTTATCACTAACCTTTTCCTGTGTCTTCAGTATGAATGATGTTAAGCTTATTGGCCTGAAAGACTAAGGATGTGTAGTATCTTTTTATTTTGCTTTAGGGATGAAGATAATTTTTGCTCTTCTCCATAGACTTTGTATGTACCCAAGTGCTATGCTGCTTCAAAACATGCTGATTAGATATGGCATGATAAATTCTTTCCCATTTTGTAGTAGGGCTGGAAAGATCCCGTCTACTCCCGGTGACTTAAAAGGTTGAAAGGTGCTTATTCCCCAATCAAGTCTTTTTCCTGAACAGAGAGTTTTAGCTATCGTCCAATCCACTCTGTTAGGTTTCAGAGAAATTCTCTCAACGCTATTACTTTCCATTGCTAAACTGCCTGGAAAGTGTGTACTTAAAAGCAAATTTAATCTCTGCTCGTTATCTTCTGTGTAACTTCCATCTGGGTAACGAAGTGCTACAGATTTTATTGTTGTATCTGTTGCTAGAGCTTTGTGCAGTCTCGCAGCTGCTGGTGTAGAGCCAATGCTCTCACAAAATTTTACAAAGCTGTTTCTTTTGGCTCTTCTTATTTCCCCATTTTATTTGGTAAGCTCTTCGGAATATCTATGCTACTCACCAGTTCTTTTGGCCTGGTTAAAGAATTTCCTCACTTTGGACCTAAGGTTCGAGAGATAAGAGTTCCACCACGGTGCATCTGCCCGTTTTTTTTTTGTGGTTTTAAGTGGGCAACTGGGTTCATAGGCCTCATGGATTGCACCACTTATCTCATTTGATATATTCTCTAACTTAAGGTGACTATTTGTTGTTCTAACTGGACCTATTCTTTCTAAGTTTTATTGAAGATTGTTTTTGTATAGGGCCCAGTTTGTTTTCTTTGGATTCCTTCCAGAGTCATTCTCTGTTAAAAGGCCATTTATGGAAAACACAATTATTCTCTGGTCAGACATTGAGGGTTCATTGGAGACTCTCCAACCCTTAATTAAACTAGTTATGCTTGGCGTGCCAAACGTAATGTCTAAGACTTCTGTTCTTACCCTAGTTACAAAAGTGGGGACATTCCCTACATTATATATACCTAGGTTTTTCTCGATAATAAAATCTAAAAGGTACCCACCAATTTTATTCACATCGTTACTACCCCACGTAGTGTGGTGGGCGTTTGCATCGCATCCAACTAACATCGGTAGTCCTTTGGTATTACAATAATCCGCCAGGTTTTGTACTTCCGGAGGTGGTATGTTTACATCATCACCATCGAAGTAAGCGGATGCTATAACCATTGTGCGGGGATGGCCCTGGATGTTGATTTGGGAATGTATCGGCACCAGATCCCGCGTCATAAAATCTGAAAGACAAATAAAGTTAATATTATTTCTGATAATTGTACATGCTCTGGGCGAGTCTTATCTCGTGCCCCATAATACCTGCGAGTCCTTACATGAAATACCTCTTACTTTTCCCCGTTTATCCAGGGTTCCTGGATAAACTTGCTATTACGGCCGAAGCCGCTTTAACGTGATGTAGTTTTATTTGGGCTGCCCTGGTGCTGATCCCGTTTGTAATCATCTGGTTTTTTATTGTTTGGGGGCCACTGCCCCCTCATCTTCAAGAAAATGTAACTCTTCTTCCTCAGTACGAAGAATTTCATCAGCGAAGTCGCCTAAGCTGGGAGAGAGGTCCATGCCCTCTATTTCTTCATAAAGATCGCTTACTACTGGCTCTGGATTTGGTTCTGGTGTTTTCGAACCTGTTTTTGGACATTTCGGTAGTTCTAGTAATTTGGGCTCTACCGATAGCAAATATGGGGTAGGCGGAACTGATTCTGAAACCTGTTCTTTTTCCTTATCTACCTCTTCATAACCAGGTGTTGGTATGGCGATTGTCGGGACTATAGCTTTCGCATTTCCTGTAGGCTTGGTCTGGTTACTTGACCCAGCTCCGGTCACCTTTCTTAAGCCTGCGACAGTTACTTTGCCAAACTTGTAATATAGTTCGTTACCTGCTTTGCGAATGGCTTCTGCTGACTGGTCATCAATACCAACCACTAGCAACTGACCTTTGCCTTCCACTTTGCTGCTTAGAATTTTCCAAGCGGGTATATTGAGGCCTTCATTTTGCGCTTTGATAAGTGCTAGCGATTTCTGGTCTTCTTGCACAGTGCTTCTTGAAAGGAACATGGTTATCGTGTGCATCCTTGGGATTTTATCTCCCAAGCACGATGTCAACTCAATTCCCTTCCAAGCGCTTAATTTCGCAGCCTTTTCTTCCAACCAATTTGCTGTATTTTGGTCAGCGCCTCCATCAAGGAAACGGAAGTACCATTTCGTGCCTGCTCCACTTAGCCCTTTTCTCCAGGGGTCATCAAGCGCGCCTTGTTTGCGCTTGGAAGTGGATTTGGCCTACGATTCCGGCTTTTAGGTGATCTCTCGGGATTATTAACCCTTTGAGATGCTTTAGGGGCGTCATCTTTTGAAGAAGGAGTTTTCTCTTCACCAACGTCCTTATTGTTTTTGGCAACATCTTTTCCAGACCCGGGAGGTATTCTCTCCTGACTACTGGATGATGCGCCTTGAGTGTCATCTTCCTTTTTCGCGGGAGGTATTCTGCCCGGTTCTTTTGTGCCTTAAGAAATTGCTTACTGCATCCCGGTCTTAGAATTTCTCCATGGAGGTCTCTCTCCATGCGATCTGCATACTCATTCGCGGTTACATCCCGCGGAATGAAGAATTTTTTGTAGTTTTTGTTGTTTTTGTTTTTATACATATAAATCCCACGAGAAAGGGTTGTTTGACATACTAGAGCTCCGCATATTATGGTGAGGTCAAAATTACTCTATGAGGTGAACCGGTCTCAAAGAGGTTCCGTTATAATACAGCCGGTATACTCCCTGGCTGGAAACCATCCAATAGGCACGGTTCACGTAACAGGGGAAAGGTTAGAAAAATGTTTTAACAAACAAAAACAATAAGTAATAGATACTAAAAGATATTGTGGCTGATCAATTAATACGTTTAAATTATAAAAATCACTTTGATTTCATAAATTTATACTTGCTTCAAAATACTCAGTTCAATAATTTTCTAGTAACCCTTTAATTTGTAAAATATTTTCTTAATTTTTTTATTCTAATTTATTTTTCATTCTAGTTTGTTCTTTCAATTTAAAACGTTTTTAATAAAAGTTATTGTTAATTTTTTGCAATAGTTTGTTTTTATAAAGATAGATATTGATCCCATATTGAGATATCTACATTGGTGACCCCGAATTAAGAACAATTTTTTTCAAATAAGTTGCCATAAGAATTTTTTTCAGTTCAACAATAAATAGTCAGGCTATACAATGGTAGATGAAAAGGAAGAAGATTTGCAGAATAAATCCATTACAAAGGGTGAAATGCATCATGTTAGCATCAAACCACCAGCTTTTTGCAAAGAACGACCGGAGCTTTATTTTATACAAATGGAATCGCAATTTGCTATAGCAAAAGTAACACGCGATGAAACAATGTATCACCACGTAATTGGTTCCTTAGATGCACAAGTTCTGATGCAAGTTGCTGACATTGTATGCAAACCACCACAAGAAGATAAATATGTAACTGTGAAAAACGCTCTTATTGCTGAGTACACCGATTCAGACCAGAAGAAACTGCGAAAATTGGTCAAAGAAGTTGAATTGGGTGACTTAAAACCCACGCAACTGTTGAAGCGAATGAAAGAGCTATCAAATAACAATTTATCAGATGATGTGCTGAAATCATTTTGGCTAGAACGTTTACCTGACCAAGTTCGTGCGGTTATATCAATAGGAAGTGGTGATTCAGTGGCTATGGCTAAGCAAGCTGACCAAATGATGGACATGTTAAATTACTCGAATGTGTCAGCAGTGCAAATCGAATCTCCACTCCAAAAGAAGATAGACGAGCTACAAAAGCAAATTGATGAGCTTCGCACTTCGAGAAACCAGCCACGTAGCAGTAGAAAATTCAATCAGGACCAAAGACGTGATAGAAGCAAATCACGACCAAAATTTCCATTCTGCAAATTTCACTGGCGTTACGGCTCAAATGCGAAGAAATGTATCGACCCTTGCCAGTTCAAAAAACTAGATATGACAACGGAAAACTAGAAGAAGCTCTGTTAACACAAACGACGCACAGAGCATCAACAACAGAAAGTCGTCGTCTATTTCTGAATGACCGTAAATCAAATCAACGATTTCTTATCGACACTGGAGCTGATTTTTCAGTCATTCCACCAATCAAATATGACAAACCGGACACATCGTACAATTTATACGCAGCAAACGGATCATCAATTAAGACGTATGGAACGAGAATTATTTCAGTCGACTTCGGTCTTAGAAGACAAATGGACTGGATATTCGTAGTTGCTGACGTTACAAAACCAATCATCGGAGCTGATTTTCTTCATGAATATGGACTACTGGTTGACTTGAGAAGAAAAAAACTAATTGATACTACAACAAATTTAGAGGTAAGTGCTATTGAATGTTCTACCAAAAGCGAACAAATTTTCACATTCGCACAAAATTTGCCTCAATCAATCAAATCAATTCTGGAAAAGTATCAAGATTTAACAAAGCCATTTAAAGCTTTAGCTTCTTACCCAAGCACAAGTGTCCGTCACCATATTGTGACATCAGGTCCTCCAATACACTCCAAAGCACGAAGACTCAATTCTGAAAAATTCGAGGTAGCTAAAAAGGAATTTGATTATATGCTCAAGCAAAACATTTGCAGACCAAGCAGTAGTCAGTGGGCAAGTCCACTTCATCTAGCACCAAAAAAAGAAAAGGGCTCGTGGCGACCGTGCGGAGACTATCGCAGGCTTAACGCACAGACACAGCCAGATCGCTACCCAATCCCTCATATTCACGATTTTACTCAAAAGTTGTGCAAAAAATCGATTTTTTCCAAAATTGATCTAGAACGTGCGTACCATCAAGTTCCCATCTCTGATGAAGATCGTGATAAAACGGCAATAATAACACCCTTCGGACTGTTTGAATTCAATGTCATGACGTTCGGTCTTCGAAACGCTAGTCAGACATTCCAGAGGTATATGAACCATATATTTCAAGATCTGGATTATGTCATCGTATACATAGATGATATTTGTATTGCGTCTACCACTCAAGAAGAACATGAACGATATTTGGAAACGGTTTTGCAACGCCTCCGTGAAAATAATTTAAGAATCAATTTTTCAAAATGTATTTTTGCTCAAACACAAATCAATTTCTTAGGATACAAAATCACGAAAAATGGCATCGCTCCAACAACTGAAAAAGTGGATGCAATAACAAATTTCTCTAGACCTAAACTCGCTTTCGAACTAAGAAAATTTATAGCTATGATCAATTTTTACCGCCGATCACTTCCAAACGCAGCATTTGTACAAGGAAAACTGCAGAGTTTGATCAAAGGCAACAAAAAGAAGGACAAGACAGTAATTCAGTGGAACTCGGAGGCAGAGGAAGCATTTGAAATGTGTAAACACCAACTCGCCAATGCCGTTTTACTTTCTCATCCAACACCAAATGCCAAGCTCGTTCTACATGTTGATGCAAGTAATTTCTGCGTTGGAGCAGCGATTCACGAGCTAATAGATAAAGAATTGAAGCCACTTGGATTTTTTTCAAAACGGATGTCCGATTCTCAAAAATCTAAAAGCACTTTCGACCGAGAACTTCTAGCTATTTATCAGTCCGTCAAATATTTTCAGTACCTTATTGATGGACGAGATTGTACTATTTTAACAGACCACAAGCCATTAATATTTGCGTTCAAACAGAGACCAGAAAAATCAACTCCAAAACAAACCAGACAATTAAGCTTCATAAGTGAATTTACAACGGATATACAACACATTTCAGGAAAGGACAACATAGTTGCTGATTTTTTATCTCGGATTGAAACAATTTTCGAAGGCGAACAAATTAATTTTGAACAACTTGCCGAAGATCAGAAAACCGATGAAGAATTAAAGAAACTAGAAACAGACACGTCGCTTCAGCTTAAACAAATCGAAATTCCAAACACAAAAGCCATGTTGATGTGTGACGTTTCTACTCAACGTATTCGACCCTATGTTACAAAAAGCTTCCGAAAACATGTCTTCAATTCTTTACATAATTTGGCCCATCCAGGCAAAAATTCCACAATTAAACTCATTACAGAACGTTTCGTGTGGTTAAATATGAGCAATGATATCAAAAACATGGTAACTAATTGTATTAAATGTCAAAAGTCGAAGGTCAATAAGCACAATCGTTCGGCGCTTGAAGAGTTTCCAGTGCCAAGCCGACGCTTTCGACACATAAATATTGATTTAATTGGACCTCTACCTTTATCTGCAGGTTTTAAGTATTGTCTTACTTGTATTGACAGATTTACCCGTTGGCCAACAGCAATACCAATTCAAGATGTGACAGCAGAAACCGTTGCGAGAGCGTTATTACATGGCTGGATACAAAATTTTGGTGTTCCGGATGCAATATCGACAGACCAAGGGACGCAGTTCGAATCAAAGCTGTTTAAGGAACTATCGAATATAATTGGCGCAAAACATTTTCGAACTACAGCCTATCATCCTCAAGCTAATGGAATTATAGAACGCATGCATCGGACACTCAAAACTGCTATAAAGTGTCATACTAACAGCGACTGGATTGACTCTCTTCCAATTGTCTTATTAGGACTCCGAACTACATTTAAAGAAGACCTCAAAGCAACACCAGCAGAAATGGTTTTTGGAGAAACGATAAAACTACCAGGTGAATTCTTCAGCAAACCGACAGATGAGTACGTAGAAAGCGATTTTGTTAACAACCTACGAAAAGTTATGGAACAACTGAAACCTGTAGCTACTTCAAATCATTCTTCAAACAAAGTCTTCGTTCAAAAAGATTTAAAAAACTGCACCCATGTCTTCGTAAGAGATGATTCTGTTCGAGCTCCTCTCAAATCACCGTATGATGGCCCTTTTAAAGTCGTAAATCGATACGACAAAAATTTTGACATAGAAATTGGCTCCAAAGTTAAAAAAATAAGCATCGATAGACTGAAGGCAGCACATACAACCAATGAACTCAAAAATTCAATCAACAATTCAAGACTGCAACCTGAAATCAAAAACACATTGACCGAAGCAAAGTCAAACAAAACAGAAACCAAAACTGAATCAACAAAATCAAAAGATAATTTTTTGAAGACAACTCGTTTTGGCAGAAAAGTCCATTTTCCTAAGCGCTTTACAGACTTCATCTCACGATGAAACTGAAGGGGGAGTGGATGTGGCTGATCAATTAATACGTTTAAATTATAAAAATCACTTTGATTTCATAAATTTATACTTGCTTCAAAATACTCAGTTCAATAATTTTCTAGTAACCCTTTAATTTGTAAAATATTTTCTTAATTTTTTTATTCTAATTTATTTTTCATTCTAGTTTGTTCTTTCAATTTAAAACGTTTTTAATAAAAGTTATTGTTAATTTTTTGCAATAGTTTGTTTTTATAAAGATAGATATTGATCCCATATTGAGATATCTACAATATAAATAAATTAATTTAAGCAGTAATAACACTACTATAACAAATAACGTATAGGTATAAAGTATATAAAAAAAATGTAATAGACATAATTAACTTTCTTTAAAAAATTTATTAGATTATAAATAAAAAAAAATATCGTTTTAATTAAATAGGTACTTATTTCGTCTCTAAACGTTCTTTTTTTCGGCTCCGGTGATGACTTTAACCCTTTTCCTTTAATTTACAGGGGTTTCACAAAGGTACCTATATATGTTGAAATAAGATTTCGAACAATCTTCTTGTTCATTTTCACTGTCAATCTACAAAATATTTTAATCATGTAATCATGTTAGTTTCTAGTTATTTTTTTATTTTCTCTTTTCATTATTATTAAACTTTACTCGAACAGAAAACGTTGTTTCCATTTAATTATTTCTACAGGTTATGGGCCCAGAGTACGCCCCGCGCAACTAAAACTATAATCTTTTTAAATTTTCTTTAATACGTAATTAATTAATGGCTTCTGAAAAAATGGACGTAATGCATATCAATAAATTTGATGGTAAGAATTTTCACTAATGGAAATTTCAACTAAAATGTGCGTTGCGAGCTAAAGGAATCTACGACAACGTGACCGGAGTATCAACATGTCCAGATCTTGATTCAGATGGGAAAAACGCTCCAATCGTCAAACAGTGGAAGAAAGATGACGCTCATGCTATGTTTCTTCTAACGTCCGCTATGGATTTCTCACAAATTACCCTTGTAGAGAACAGCGAGACTTCAAAGGAGATGATGGAGAAATTAAGCTCGATATATGAACAGAAGACGGAGACAAACAAGATGTTGGTACACGAACAGTTTCATCAATATTCAATGAGCAGAAATGACACAGTCGTTCAACACATTGCAAAAGTGGAAAATCTAGCACGTCAGATTTGAGAGTCAGGGGACAACGTGAGTAATAAAGCTATAATCACAAAAATAATCGTCTAATCTTACTTCGATTGAAGAAAAAGACACCGCCTTAGTAACGTCTTCTTCCTCGACTAACAACCAAAGACATATTCGAAAACCAAAACCAAAGGTAAGTTTGAAGTCTAGGCCTACATGTTATAATTGTAACAAAAAAGGCCATTTTGCTTCTGATTGCTATGCTAAATCTAAAGCAAATCCGAAGCTGTCACGAAACAAAGAAAATCACGCATCCCAAAGCAACTACTCAGCCTTCATATCTGAAAATTATGAGCACTCCCTAATTTCAAACTTTGAACCAGAAAAAGTCTGGACTCTAGATAGTGGTGCATCTGCACATATGACCTTTAATAAAGAATTATTTTCTAGTTTCCAACAGCTTGATGAGAAACAAATAAAAGTGGTCAAAATCGGAGACGGAAGAACTATCCGAGTTGAAGACATTGGATCAGTCAATATTAAGAAGCTGATAAACAACAACTGGTATGACTCAATCATAACCGACGTGTGGTTCGTGCCTCAGCTTTGTAAAAATTTGTTCGCTGAAGGACCTCTCACCAACAAGGGTTACAAGATTGTAAAAGAGGCTAAAGTAGCAAAAATCTTCGACCAGGATGAAATTCTTATAGCCACTGGGGTTATGGAATCGAACAACATCTGCCGAATGAATTTTATATCGATCCTTCCTCAAAATATCAAAGAAGCTCACGCTTACACAGCATCAACTGCAACACTTAAGAAATGGCAAGAGTGATTAGGACGTTTAAACAATCAAACTCTTCAAGACATGGTTAAAAAAGAGCTCGTAGTTGGAGTTAACTTGAAAGACATCGATAATTTTTTCTGTGAAGCCTGCAAATTTGGAAAGCAACATAAATTGCCTTTCAAGCCATCAACTTTCAAAGCCGAGAAACCAGGAGAAATTATCCATAGTGATGTGTGGAGACCTGTAGCAGAACCATCTGTTCAAGGAGCAAGATTTTTTGTTTCTTTTAAGGATGATTTCACAGGTTATCGTATTGCGTTTTTCATAAAACACAAATCTGATGTTCTTGATTGTTTCAAAGAGCTGACGCAGATGATATGGACGAAATATGGATATAAAATTAAAGTTCTTCATACTGATAATGAAACTGAGTATTGCAACAACGATATGAAGAATTTTACGTCTAAGCATGGCATCATTCATGAAACAACAGCTCCGTACACCCCTCAACAAAATGGTCGAGCTGAAAGAGATATGCGTACCATCGTTGAATCTGCTCGGTGTATGTTGTACTCGACAAATGTTCCTCGTTATCTTTGGGCAGAAGCAGTTAACACCGCGATATACATATTGAACAGAACTGGAACAACACAAGCACCAAACTTAACTCCATTTGAGATGTGGACCGGGAAAAAGGTAGACCTTTCATATCTCAGGAAATTTGGTTGTGATGCATACATGTTAATTCCAAGTGAATTGCGGACAAAACTTGAGAGCAAAAGCAAGAAGTATGTTCTTGTTGGTTATGATGGAAATTCAACAAATTATCGTCTTTTTGATTTAAAAACATAGAAAATCAAAGTGTCTAAACACGTTGAATTTAACGAAGAGGCTGTTGCAAGACCCACAAATGAAACATTAAGTAAAACAGCATTGTTTGAATACCACCAAGAAGAAACTCCTATAGAAGAAATTTTTTCAGATGCTGAGAATCCAGTTTGTAGAAGAAATTCAGAGCATGAACATTCCACGTACGGCGAAGCAGGCTTACCACCACTCTATGAGTCTGCATCAAGTTTACCATTGGAACCAATACAGTTAGCTGAAAATATCAGTTATGGACTTCGTCCAAGAGAAGGGATAAAGAAACCCACTCGTTATGAACTGAATATAGCAGAGATCGATGTTCCGCAAAACTATAAGGAGGCAATTCAAAGTCGCGAAGCTAAGTTTTGGAAGGGTGCCATAAGAGAAGAACTTGAATCACTCGAGAAAAACCAAACCTGGACTTTGACAACTCTTCCTGCTGGTAAGAAAAAAATTGGATCTAAATGGGTGTTTAAAGTTAAAAGAGCCCCAAGTGGAAAAATTAGTCGATACAAAGCAAGGCTCTGTGCTAAGGGATTTTCACAGAAGGAAGGTAAAGATTATAATGAAACATTTTCTCCAACAACAAGATACGACTCAATTAGGGTGCTGTTAGCTATTGCAGTCCAACGTGATTTTAAGATAAAGCAGTTCGATGTCAAATCAGCGTTTTTACACGGAATACTTCACAAAGAAATCTTTATGTCGCCACCTGAAGGAGTTGAAATTGTTGATAAGGACCTGGCTTGTAAACCAAACAAATCACTTTACGGGCTCAAACAGTCACCGCGTTGCTGGAACGAGAGACTTGATACTGTTCTAAAGTCTATTCAGTTCACTCAAAGTAATGCAGACAAATGTATTTATAGAAGAAAACTTAATGGATTTGAAATCCTTCTTGCTATATTTGTGGATGATGGATTAATTATGGGCGATTCAGAGGACGATATTGATCAAGTGCTTACGGATTTAATGAAACAATTCGAAATCACGACCAGCACCCCTGAATTCTTCATTGGACTTGAAATAATTCACGATGTTAAGGCACAATCTATTTTTCTTCATCAGACCAGTTACATAAAGGAGATACTTAGGCGTTTTGATTTTATAAATGCAAATCCAGTTTCAATACCAGCTGATCCACATGTTGCACTTAAACAGTGTCCCAAAGAAAAATCTGAAGAGCAGAAGTATCCATACCGAGAGGCTGTCGGTTCACTCATATTTGCTGCTATAGTGAGTCGACCAGACATTATGTACGCCGTTGGAAATGTGAGTCGTTACTTGGATTCTTATGATAGCAGTCACTGGAATGCTGTAAAGAAAATTTTTCAATATCTAAAGAAAACATCTAACTATGGAATCCATTTTAAGAAGAAAAATATATCAACACCAGATCTTGTTGGATATTCAGATGCAGATTATGCGAGTGATCTTCCTACTCGTCGTTCAACTACTGGATACATTTTTACCATGAGTGGTGGGCCAGTTTCATGGAGCAGTAAACGACAACCATCTGTCACATTATCCACAACTGAATCGGAATACATGTCAGCGTCTGATGCAACAAAAGAAGCAGTTTGATTGAGACATCTACTGAAAGATCTTCATTTACAAGACAAAAATCCAACTTTAATCCGTATTGACAACCAGAGTGCAATTCGTTTAGTCAAAAATCCCGAATTTCACAAACGAACCAAACATATTGACATCAGGATTCATTTTATTCGTGAAAAATACGATTGCAAAGATATTGATGTGGAATACGTTTGTTCATCAGAGCAGCTAGCAGACATCCTGACCAAGGCTCTTCCAAAACCAAGATTAACACTGCTATGTGAACAAATGGGTTGTTCATCAAACCTTAACATTAACTAATGAAAATGTTTTCAAAAGTCAGTTCTCATTTAGGGGGAATGTTGAAATAAGATTTCGAACAATCTACTTGTTCATTTTCACTGTCAATCTACAAAATATTTTAATCATGTACATAATCATGTTAGTTTCTAGTTATTTTTTTATTTTCTCTTTTCATTATTATTAAACTTTACTCGAACAGAAAACGTTGTTTCCATTTAATTATTTCTACAATATATAAACCATGTACCTAGATGATCTGAGCTACGCATAAGTTGATTAAGATCGCACGTAGGAGGCCTGGTTTAAGAAAGGCAGGTAGGTACCAATGTAGGTATATGTACCATGCGGGAACTTGGAACTTCTTGTGTGCTTGACGTCAAAAGAGGCTTCAATAATTACAGGAGCACATCCAAGTAGGCGGATAGAATACACATTCATCAAAATATACGTTGGCGGCCACGACTTTTAGTGGCAGTCTATGACCGCCTAGATGGTGTAGGTGTAGTGAGAGTAAACTATGTATAAAAATGGGTTGGTAAGCACTGGCATTAAAAAAACACTGGTTTTCGCTACACTCACCTCTTAAATTTTTTTTTACTAAAATAGGAGATAGTAACCCATTAATGCATTCACATGGTTATGTGCTAAGGTAGGTATTTGCTAGTCGGTCCTCAGAAGGCTCCCAAACCAAGAAGTTTGGCTGGTAACTAAATAAAACAACATAAATCACTCGTATTTCTCGGCACATAAAGGTAAGTTTCATTAATTTTTACCGTGGGTTATATAATAATTATTTTTTTTAATATTCGATATTGAATTCGAATTTTCAAAAGGGTAACAGACTTAAACGGTAGTGTTACTAAATTGTTCACTAGTGCCTTTAGCAAAAATCTATACAAGGACAGTAGTGTGGTGTACTACCTAGCACGTATGTATGACTTTTAAAAGTCAACTATTAGATAGAGGATTCTATAACGAGGCACATGGCACATTCCTCATACATACCTTAGTATGGATCGTCCGATTCCTTCCACCAATCATAAAAAGACAACGTATGATCTTGTGTGGGTGGACTTTGACCTTCATCAGGTATTCCTTGTTAGTCTTCCTCCAACATGTTTCCTTAACGATCCATTTGCCAATAGAGGGAGTGGAGTTATTTACTGACTAACTTTAGTTTAAGGCTGGCAAACACTTATTATTTTATTATTTTTATTTTAATACCAATTTATTAATTTTGTTTTATTGGTATTATTTTATTATTATTATTATTATTATTATTATTTCCCAATCCTCCTGATTTTTAATATTGGAGTTGGGTCCCCCGAATCGGCCCCTGGCAAACTCCAATTGTTTTGACATATAGTCAACTAATTTTTCCTTCTGATCCTTAGAGATCCTTTGATTTTTCTATGGATAAATACATTAATTAACCTACAATTACACAACAAAAATATTGAATACATTACCTTTTGTTTAGAGCTGGCTCGAGAGTCTTGCTGTTTGAGGCCGAAGTCCATAAAGTAAGTAAAGTAAGTATACCAGGAAACAACGGTTTAGTGCAAGTTGCAAAACTGAAAACTAAAACCGGCATTTTTAAAAGGGCCATACATAAACCTGCACCTTTGCCGACTGAAAGGGAAGAAGATCCTACATCCGTAACAGAAGCACATTTCAAACATTCTGAACCAGTGGTTCATTCTAAACCAGTGGTTCATTCAGAGCCAAAAGAAGGGACGTTTAAGGAAATGCAAAGGTCTAATCGAAATCCGAATATCTCAAGGGTACAACCAGACATACCTAGGTGTTGGGTCGTACTCATTTATGTTTCAACAGATTTCTATTATTTGAATTTACTTTATATAATGAACTTTTACTAAATTGCTATAATTTTGCTATAAAATAATTCTAATGTAAGTTGCGCGCCTAAGTACCAAGGTTCGCCATATTTTTCTTATTTTTTGCTATATTACTGTTTAACGTAACGTTAAGCTTATAATAAAAATAAAGAACAACACAATTTCATTCGTTATTGTACAGTCATAAAAAAAAAACTCGTAAAAGGTATGTGCCATCGAATTGGGTGAATGTGCGTTAAGAGCTTTAATTAAAATACATAAATCTTCATTTAATTCATCTATATTTTGTCAGTAAAAATTCAGAGAAAACGGACCTTCGTCACAACAAAATTATATCATATCATCAATCAATCAATTTTATATTATGCATGATCAAATTCAATCAAATTTAATAAAAAAAAAAAACTTTAAAATCATTATCATCGCTGATCGTTCAATCTTCGAACCTAGTATAATCCACAAAAATTGGAACATATAACCTCTTCAAAAAATAGTCGCTCTTTCGCACCAATCACCTTAATACACGAGAGTAAGTCTAGCTCGAGAAATACGGCAATTTGGTCATTTCGTCATCGTTGAAGCTTCATATCAGATATTAGAACTAGAAGTATCATTTCTCTTTAACTAAATTGGATCATAAATCAAGAGAACACTTTGGAATAGATTCCACATTAAGTATAACTAACGTCATCATTGGAATTCTCTTATCAATAGATCTTACTTGTAATCCGCAATGTCTTCCAATATTAACCCCATATGATCGTCATTCGTTAATTGTTCTTAAATCAAGGTAAGCTTACACAACGTTTTGGGGTTGTCTTAGCTAGATCACATACTATCGTACATTAATGCCGATTAGTTTTCGCTATCCATTACTCGTGTTGGTTTCATTTTTATCTTTTATGGATTCAGGCTTATTGATTGAACTGCAATTTCGTCGATTATAATTCTATGCTAAAGACAGCTTTGTTTTTGTTGGCTAAGTTCATAGAAACTACGAAACATTACTACATTGTTCGACAATCTGCTGTTGCTGCCATTTACCGTTCCTGTTGCTGCTGTTACTGTTGTTTTCATCTTAGTTGTTGGAAATCAGTTTTGATAAATCAGCTGTTAATATTTCGATTAACTCTTCGTATCTACATAATATTTCTATTTCAAAGCAAATCGTGCATATCCTTTCTGGAAAGGTTGTTTGAAATATTTGTGTAGGATCGCCTTATTTTATCAATCATGGCTGAAGATGCTGCTGCCTTAGAGGAATTCAAGCAACAACGATCATCAACTAAGGGAAATATAACCAGAATCAAAAATTTAATAGAGAGGTCTAATACCCTGCCACCCGTTGAACTTGAATGTAGGTTAGGAATTCTTGAATCCTATTTCAAGCAGGGTATAGCATATCAAACACAAATTCAAAGGTGACAACCAACGGATGTTGGTCGTGCGGACTTGGAGGAACTTTATAACGGGTGATTTTTTAGCTGGTTTGGTTTTGGCAACACTGGTTTTGACAGCTGACGTGTGTTTAGTACCTTGTGTCACTGTAAAACAGCTTCAGTTTGGTTTGCAATTTAACCATGAATCGTCTTAAAATTATTGAATTTTACTATCAAAATTCGTGCTCGGTTCGAAATGTTCATCGCGCGCTGCTTCCATTTTATGATTGGCATTCTCGACCTTCTGAGCAGTCTATTCGGAAGATTGTGACCAAATTTCGCACCAAATTTACTTTGTTGGACATTAAACCACCAACACGTTTACGTTCTGTGCGTAGTGAAGAAAATATTGCGGCCGTATCAGCTAGTGTGACAGAAGACCGCGAAATGTCGATTCGGCGCCGTTCCCAGCAGTTAGGCCTTTGTTACAGCACTACGTGGAAAATTTTGCGGAAGGATTTGGGCGTAAAGCCTTTTAAGATACAGCTGGTGCAAGAAATAAAGCCAGCCGACCTAGCACAACGCCGAATTTTTGGTGAATGGGCTCTTGGAAAGCTGGCCGAGGATCCGCTTTTTCCCGAAAAAGCCACTGTTTGGTGCGGTTTATGGGCCGGCGGCATTATTGGGCCATATTTTTTCAAAGATGATGCGAATCGCAGCGTTACTGTCAATGGTGAACGCTACCGAGCGATGATAACAAACTTTTTTTTGCCCGAAATGGAAGTTCTTGACTTGCATGATATGTGGTTTCAACAAGACGGTGCCACATGCCACACAGCACGCGAAACAATGGCGCAATTGCGAGACGAGTTTGGTGAACAGTTAATTTCACGTTTCGGACCGGTCAATTGGCCGCCTAGATCGTGCGATTTGACACCATTAGACTATTTTTTGTGGGGGTATGTCAAGGCTAATGTCTATAGGGACAAGCCCGCTTCGATTGACGCACTGGAAGCCAACATCAATGCATTCATTCGTGAGATACCGGCCGATATGTGTGAAAGAGTATGCCAAAATTGGACTCAGCGGATGGGCTACCTGAGACGCAGCCGCGGTCAACATTTGCATAAAATTATCTTTAAACATTAAATTGCAAGGTTTAAACTATCGATTCAAATAAATATTTCATTAATTTTTTTGAATTTTTTGTGTTTTTTTTTAAACAAAAGTTCTAAACCTCTTAAAAAATCACCCGTTATAACTACAAAAACTAAAATTATTTCAATGATGGGGGAAAGGAGAAGACCTAGTTTAGCGGTACAATCGTTTATGGTACAGGCCCCACCACCAAGTTCTCGGTTACAGCCTTTGTGGCCACCCACTTTTGATGGAAAGCACTACGCACAATACAAAAACTTTATTCACCAATTTAACAATCTAGTTCATAACGATCAAAATCTAACAACAATTGAAAAATTCAATCACCTTCTGTCATGCTTGACTGAACACGCTTTGGACACTGGCACTAAAGGCAATTCAAAGTTTAAAGGATCGTTATGATTATAACTGTTTAATTTTTTTGGAAAATATCTCCTCAATTTTTGAAATTCCTAAAGTTACTAAACCTTCAGCTTTACCCTTAAGACATTTAATGGACAATATATCTGCGCTTTATAGTTCACTAACCTCGATAGGCTCGAATAAAGATATTTGTGACGCAATAATAATATATATCGTTATGTCAAAAGTCGATCCTGAAACGCAATCCAAATGGGACGAGCAGTTAGATTTTAGCAAGCTTCCTAAATGGGAGGAGTGTGCGAAAATGCTTAGCAAACGCTGCCAGTATCTTGAATCCAGAGAAAGCAAGAAATCTCGTTACGAAACTGCTCAAAAGCAACAAGAAAAACCTCGCCAGCAATTTTTAAGCCATCGTCCAAAAACTTCATTAGCTGTAATTAAAAGGTCCTGTGCATTTTGCAAGGATAGTGAACACGCAATTTACAATTGCCCTGGTTTTTTGAAACTATCAGTGAACGATCGATTTTCGAATACAAAAAAGTTGGGATTATGTATTAACTGTTTGGCAAAGGGACATAACATGTAAAAATGTCCATCCACATATAGATGCAAAACTTGCAAAATCGTCGCCCGAGAAAATTATTGTCGTATGTAGCATTTCGTAATGTTTGGGAAATCGCAATCAAAGTTTAAAAAATCATATCTTTGAAACGGCTAAGTAGAATTGTTTGAAATTTGAACCATTTGTTCAGAACAAATTATATTTTATTTTTAAGGCAAAATAAAAAGTATGCATCGACTATAACGACAATTGAAGCCAATTTAGTAAAATATCATTTTGTCGTATGTTACATTTTTACTAAAAACGTTTGCCTTTCATACACATACGACAAAAAATATGCACATTCGACAAACATTTACCCAAGTAATAAAGTTTCATCACGTAATAAAACCGACAAAAAAAAACAATTTTAATGGGTTTGAAACAGAAAACTAAAATAAAACCAAAAATTTTTTGAACATGACACATAAACTCCACTTTTATTTTCTTGTAAACGAATAAACTTAACAAAACATTAACAAAACAAAAACAAAACATGAACTTATTAAATAAATCACAAATTCATTAAAAAAAAAGAATAAAAATAATAATCTTCACAAAAAATTAAGAAATAAATAAATTCTTATTCTTAAAATGATATTAATAAAAAATATTGATAAAATACATAGAAAAACTTAAGACGGTGCTTATAACTTAAAAATTGCTCGATAATAAGATTTGTCTTCATCAGGAAGATATGGAATCATACTTTGAATGTCTGCTTTCTTTTTTATATTAATTGCTTTCGCTGAAGCGCTTCGCAGTTCTTTTCGCCAAATGAGATCATTATTTACAATATTTTGAGCAGATTTTTTACCTTTTGGTCTTTTTATTAAACTATTATAAGTATAAAAAGTTTCATTAAAAGAAAATTTGCACCCAAGCTTAAATAAATTATTTTTACTGTAAAACAAACTTTTTACTTTAAAATATTTAATGGTTTGGAATGATAAGTTACTTGCTTTTAAAGCAAAGTTTTTAAAATCTGATCCGTTCATTTGCAACAACTTCAATGTGACTTTGGGATAATTCATATTTTTTAGTATTCTTATAAATGAAATTTGACCAGGAATCTCGACATTTCTTAAATGCTTTTCGATCACGCTATGTACGGAATCGACATCTTGCAAGCAAGAATGACCCGGCTCACAATATTTTTGCACAAGCTTAAATAAATTATTTTTACTGTAAAACAAACTTTTTACTTTAAAATATTTAATGGTTTGGAATGATAAGTTACTTGCTTTTAAAGCAAAGTTTTTAAAATCTGATCCGTTCATTTGCAACAACTTCAATGTGACTTTGGGATAATTCATATTTTTTAGTATTCTTATAAATGAAATTTGACCAGGAATCTCGACATTTCTTAAATGCTTTTCGATCACGCTATGTACGGAATCGACATCTTGCAAGCAAGAATGACCCGGCTCACAATATTTTTGCACAATTTCTTCAATTCCTGGGTGGTCATGCAGAAATTGTAGTATTGCCGTCGAATTTAAGCTATTTCTATTTTGCGGTACGCAAGAATCGCTCCATAGCGTTAAAATCTTGAGGCTAGGATGATCAGCCATTACTTTTGACAAAATTTTAAATAACGCACTGGCTATATCGTTGCCAGAACGCCCACTTAATGTTTCATTCCAAATAGCACAGTATGTAACTTTTTGGCAGCCAGGGACAATAAGAGTTCCCGTCAGGTTATATACGCACAACTTTCTTTTATAAAAAAAGTTAGACGTATACATTTTTGGGAGTGTAAATACATTCTCCAAATCGTAGAATAAAACAGCAGAGTTAGGGTCGATATTCTGCAGGTCTTTTTCACGCTCGGCCCTTGTTAATCTTTTTTCATTCAAATGGTTTTCCATACTTTGTTTTTCTTCTTCTGTGGCATTATTTCTATTTGCACTAAAAAGTGAGCATTTATCACATAGATCCTTTTTGGGTCTATGGAAAGACAAGTTAAAGCATGTATTAAATACATTTCGATAAATATATATAGTAACTGGATCATTTACAGTTGTTTTATAGATGTCATACATTTTTTGCATGCTTAAATGTGCCTCTAGATATTGCCTAGAAGTTGTCGATCGACAATAGTGAGAATCAATAACAGCAAAACTGGATATATGCTCTTTCACAGCATTAATGCGACTTTCTTCAGTTGCCTTTTTCCCTCTTTTGGAAATATGGGTTTTAGATTCGGCGCTATTTACATCATAATATTTAGCAAAGAAATAATAAACAGTTCGTTCTGATATATCCAATGTGTTCAAAAAGTATTTTTTGCAAACTTGTAAAACTCTGCCTTCAACTTGAAAAAAAAAATGAAAACTTGCCTTTTTTCTAGGAATTTCATCTTTGTTCTTGGCCCTTCTTCTTTTAACATCTGTTTTTTTTATGAAGTTACCATAAAATATTTTTTTTTCATCCGAAGTCAAACTCCAAAAATTTGAATGAATGTCGCACCTGCGTACATGTGAAATATTTTGTGTGCATCCATAAAAACACGTGGCAGGACATGTTGGTTTCAAAGTTCTTCCTTCTTTTTGAACACCTTTGTTGCTTGTAAATGGCAAACCTTGTTCACGGAGTTTTTTTCTTACATTTTGTTTCCAGAGCGACGGGTTGCGTTTGCGTTTCCTTGTCGGTGTTTTTGAATCGCTGCAAGCTGTTAAATAAAGGTTATTGTGTCAATAATGTATGTAAACTTTGATTTAGACTCTAAATATAATTACAAGATGAACTGTAGTCAGATGGTAAACTTCGTTGTGCCATTAGATTGGAATGAGAAGTTGGAGTTTCAATGATATTGCCTGCATTCTCATGGAACGATCTGAGGGCAGAGTGCTCATTTTTATTCGGAGAATAGGTTGGATCAATATCTACGTCATCATTTGAAAAGTCGATGGTTGAAATCGTATCATTTAAAATTTCATCACTCATTCTATTGAAGTTAAAAAAAAATTTAAATTAGTTATTTTAGTTGAGTTTTAAGTCACAATACTTACGCAATAAGTTCTGCTGGTAACTCCGGCGGAGATGACCCACCCGAACAGAACGACATCCTGAAGTCGACTGAATTTTCTCTGTTATGTACGCGTCCTCTGCATATCCTCATAGCACATACGACAATGATTTACCGTAACTTGAGTAAGAAATTGTCGTATGTGCAGGATTTTTAGCACATACGACAATAATTAACTGAAAGATCAAAAACCGAGTTTTACAATAGAAAAAATGTCGTATGTGCAAAAATTAAACACATACGACAAAATAAATACCCAAACGCATTCGACCTTGCACATACGACAAAATTAACACTAATTATCTCTGTAACTAAGATAGATATTAAAACGCGGATAACTGCATTTGAAAGATTATTTTTTGTTTGTCAAAACTGCATCAAAACCTGAAAATCGCATTTTTTCACATACGACAATAATTTTCTCAGGCGACGAAATGTCACATCACAACTTGTTACACCGTATAGCAAGCACATCCAACACAAGCAGTCAAGAAGGATCGCAGGCAGATCCTTCCAAAGGTAATCTAAAAACAAGGTCATCTTCAGCAAATTTTGCATTCGAGAAAAACAAATGTGAAACTGATCAGGTTATTTTATTTCGTAAAGGACTCAACCGGATCGTTTCAATTAGGCCGTTTTCTTCTTGATTCAGGATCGCAAGTAAATTTAATAAAAGAAAAATTTGCAAAGTCTCTTAATCTTCGAAAAGATCCTAGCAAAAGTTGTTTCATAAATGTAGAAGAAGATCCATTGCTTAAGTATTTAGACAAACTCTGGGAGATGGAGGAGGTGATGGGCAAAAAATCAAAATGGACTGAAGAACAAATACAATGTGAAGCAATATTCAACGAAAATTTAGTTTAGAATTTAGTTTATTTATTTCGTTAAAAAGCTAACACTGTAAGATATAATCTTATAAGCTAGTGAAAGTTTATGTATTAACATTGTTCAACAGAAAACAGAAAATTTATAATGAAAAAGAATCATATTGATTTGATAAGAAGTTAATCATAAATTTATGTACAAAATTAAGAAACAAAAATTAAATAAAAGAAGTATAATTGAATAAGAAAAATATAGTAAATAAAGTTTTAGGAAAAAGAAGAAAAAAAAGAATGGAGAAAATAATTTGAAGTTTAAATTTTATTTTTTATTTTTTTTTTTTTTGAAGAAGTTAGTTGCTTTGATTGAGGAAAAAAACCTTTAGACTACTCTGAAACTGTTCCATGTTGCTTAGCTCTCGCAGATTCGATGGTAGTGAATTCCAAAGGCGTACTGCAGCAATAAAAAACTGTCTCTCAGATGTTAGACAAGAGAACCGCGGAAGTATTACACAATTTGTTCTATTTGATGCTGGGAACCGAATTTTTTCGAATAGATAAGTTGGTTGACGTGTTCTTATAATATTAAAAAACAGTTTTAGTGTTCGAAACTTAATGAAATTTTCAAAGGACATACTTAAAAGATTGTAAGACAGATGCGAGACATGATCATACCTTCGTAGCCCGTAAATGTACCGAATGGTGCTGTTAAACGCTACTTTTAGTTTAGCCTTACTAGCAGAATCACAATTATAAAATATTTCACAGCCGTATGTGAGAACTGGGATAGTCAAGGCCTTGGCAAGAAGGATCCTTGAATTGAGTGGGGTAAACTGCTGGACAGTCCACAGATTTCTAAGGGCTCCATAGGCTTTCCCAACAATTGAATTTATGTGATTATTCCATGTCAGAGTTCTATTAAAGACAATGCCAAGATTTTTTGATGTGTTAGCAAATTCTAGAGGGCACTTGTTTAGCAGTATCGGAGGAAAATAAGATATATCTAACATTTTTTTTGAGATAACTAAGCACTTACACTTGTTTGGATTCAGAGTAAGACCATTACTTTCTGCCCAATTGAAAATCCGCTCAAGATCATCATTAATTAAGGAGACACAGTTTTGGATAAGTCCCAGGGGGCAACTTTTGTAAATCTGGATATCGTCAGCGTAGAAGTGTTTAGAAGCTTCAAGGATTATTGAAGATATTTCATTGATGTACAGAGAAAACAAAAGTGGTGCCAAAATCGAACCTTGGGGGACACCTCGTATTATTGGAAGAAACTCAGACAATCGATTATCGACACATACGGCTTGCTTTCTATCACCAAGGTAAGACGAAATCAGTTTTACCACTTCTGGAGAAACACCAAACTTATAACGCAACTTATTTAAGAGCAAAGAGTGGTTAACCATACCGAATGCCTTGGAAAAATCTAAAAGGACGAGAAATGTAACACGACCGTCATCAAGCTCAGCCCTTATATCTTCAGTAACGCTCAGAAGGGCAGTTGTGCAACTATGTTTAGGTCGAAACCCGGATTGAATATTTACTAAAAAGTTGTTACCAGTTATATGATTATTTAGTTGTTTCTGCATTATGCGTTCACATACTTTCGACAAGAAAGGTAAAATTGAGATCGGTCTGAAGTCATCACATAACGAATTTTTGGGTATGGGTATGATTTTCGCCAATTTCCATTGTTGTGGAAAAATTCCAGTGGTAAGAATTGTATTATAAACATGGGTCAGAATTGGTAATAAAAACGGCAAAATGGCTTTTAGAAAAATGGGATTGACTTCATCGACTCCTATTGCATTCGATTTGACGGAGAGTACGCTTTCTAAAACGTCTAAATCATTTACTCTTGTAAAACCAAATGAAGAAGCTGAAGAAGAGGAATACTCCACGGGTGGTAATTCATTCAGTCCATCACATTCTCCCGAAGGAAGATTGCTAGGAGGACGCAAGAATTTCCGATTCAATACGTTTGCATCTATATTGTTCTGTAATAGAGGTCGCTGCTTACCAACTCCCAGTTCACGAAGACTACTCCACATTTTACGACCGTCAGACCTGAACTTGAGGCGGTTAGCATAAAATTTTATTTTCGCCGCTCTTACTCTTTCTACGGTTTTGTTTCTCAAAACCTTGTAGACTATGTGCAACTCTTCCACTCGTGTACGAATCCAACGTCTATAGGCTAGATCACGTTTGTTCATTAGTATCTTAATGTCATTCGTAAACCATGGTCTAGTTACACTTTTGATTCGTTTTGTCTTAGTCGTTACATACATATTGAAGAGGTTAGTTATATTTTCATTCAAAAACATAACTTGTTCATCAGGTGAAGGCATATAAAAGATGTTTGTCCAAGGTAGAGTCTGAATGTGATGTTCGAGTGATAACCAGTTTACGTTTTTGAAATCCCTAAATTGAATATCTTGGTTTTCTTGAAGATTAACTTTCATAAAATCAAATGTTAGAAATATTATGTCATGACGGGAAAAAACAGGCGCAGCAAGTTGGTCATAAAATAAGACCCGATCATTATTACTAACAAAAAAAAGGTCCAACAAACTACTAGACGTTTGAGTGAAATGAGTAGGCACTGTGTTATTTACTGAATGTAAATCAAATGAGGCCAAGTTATCGCTTAAATTTGTGTCCATTAAAATATTACTATTTAAGTCCCCACATATTATAATTTCCGATGAGCTCACTGCAATTTGTTGCAAAAGATCATATAAAGGTTCTAACTGAACATATCTATTTGGTCTGTAAATAGTTCCTAACAAAATATTACATTCACTTCCTACTACTTCTATAAATAAGTATTCATAAGGAAACCCAGGTGATGAAGAAAATTTAATTTTGCATGACAAACATTTTTTTAAGTAAATCGCCACACCACCACCACGACCACATCTATCTGAGCGGAAGATTCTGTAACCATTCAAAGAATATGAGACATCATTAATGTCTGGGGAAAACCAGGTTTCTGAAACACATATCGCATCTAATTCGGAATCCTCAAACAAATATCTAATCTCATCGATTTTTGGCATCAAACTTTGAGCATTGATATGAATTACTTTGAAACCTTCTGTGCGTTTACAACAAATTTTAATCATCGCCTTTAATATAACATCGCTGCCGTCACCTCTGAAATTCACTGTTCGATCACTCAACTCTGTACCGATCTATTATATGACGAGAGATTCGCAACATCAAAACATTCAAGAAAATAAAAAAGTATTCAAAGCAACTACTTTTACACTTATAAAATAATTTAAAATAAATGTATGGTGAATTTAAATTAAAGCGAAGATCATATTGCAAAAGCTGTGGTTGGAGAAGCTTGACTGGGACGCGTCTATCCCACAAAGCATCGAAACAGAATGGAAACAACTTCTATTGGATCTAAATTCCTTGCAGGATGTCTCAATCCCCAAATATGTCTTGGCAGACTCTAAAAAGGAGGTGCAGATACACGGATTTTCCGACGCATCCTTAAATGCATATGGTTGCTGTATATACATAAGAACAACTGATGCATATGGAATTGTCACTGTGAAATTGTTCACTGCGAAATCCAGAGTTGCACCACTTAAGAAAAAGCAGCTGCCTAAGTTAGAGCTGTGTGGTGCACATCTCTTGGCCAAATTGTGGGCAAAAATCAAAGATTTGTTTGAAGGTTCAATCTTAAAAGTTTATTTTTGGTCAGATTCAAAAGTCGCTCTTCACTGGATAGGGACACATTCTTCTCAGCTTAACGTATTCGTTGGTAACAGGGTAGCAGAGATACAGGAGTTTACAGAGGAAGCCATCTGGAGACACGTACCTACCGAGGTTAATCCAGCAGATGTAGTGTCCAGGGGTTGCACTGTGAATTATCTGAATGAGTTAATCTGGTTTCCTGGCCCACAGTTTTTATATAAATCGATTGCAGAATGGCCAACAGTTCTTTGTTAAGAGTCGCCAACAGATGAAATGACTAGAGAGATGCGCAAAACTGTATTACTTTCGAAGAAAAAAGAGCCAAGTCGTCTTCTTGACCGGATTAACGATTTCAGTTCATATGATGAGACCATTAGGGTCTTTGCAATCGGTTTGAGGGCATTAAAAACAAAATGGAAAAGTATCGAGAACTCTGACGAAAATTTGCTCTTACCGTTGTCCGTCGAAGAGTTAGAGGTTGCACTAACACGCATCGTTAGGATTATCCAACTGGAGTTCTTCGCAGAAGAAATAAAAGCCTTACAAAAAAAGGAAGCCCTAATAGGTTCTATAAAATGGCTTAATCCTTTTTTGGAAGAGGTTCACGGTGTCGAAATTTTAAAAGTAGGAGGAAGGTTGAAAAATGCATCAATTCCTGAAATCCAAAAGCATCCCATACTTCTACCAAAAGAGTGCATCTTCGTCAAAAACATATTTATGCAACTGCACTATAGTAATTATCACGCAGGACCGAAGACACTTATTGCACTAGTTCGAAGACAGTTTTGGATTCTCAACGCTCGAGAATTAGCTCGCAAAACAGTCAGAAAGTGGTGCATTCATTGCTTCCGATATCGTCCTGTACTCTTGAAGCAGGTCATGGGAAACTTGCCTACAGAAAGGGTAACACAGTCTTGTCCATTTCAAAATTGTGGGGTGGACTTTTGTGGTCCTATTTACACATATCCCAAAATTCGCGGAAAAGCGCCTTATAAATCATATGTAGCAGTATTTGTCTGCTTCGCGTCTAAGGCTGTGCATCTAGAAGCCGTTTCTGATTTGACATCAGAGGCATTCATAGCTGCTTTGAAAAGATTCATTGGTCGTAGGGGACTTCCACAAAATATCTTCTGCGACAATGCTACCAATTTTGTAGGGGCACGTTCTAAACTTGCCCCTACAAAATTGGTCAGCCATCAGACGAATAGGGGGAATAGGCGGTCAGCCATCAGACAAATAGGGGGAATAACATGTAGCATATGAAAACATGCACGTGCCGTAACTATTCGGGACTGGTGGAAGTGTGATTATAGCCTCTTTGCGGCGGCCGCTAGTAACAAGCCTTTTAAAAAAGGTTTGGCTAATATGATCAGGATAGTTCCTCAGGTTAGCAACAGGTTAATTCCCTGTTCCGTAAAATTTAGAATTACGAACCCGACAACAAGCCTCGGAAACGGACTGATCTCACGACGACAACCTACGCAACGAAAACGGCAAAACGATTTACGAATTTTCTTATGGAACGTACGATCGCTCTATAGAGCTCGAGCTGCTCAGCAGCTAGCCGATGCCCTGTCAAAATATAGAGCTGACATAACAGCACTACAAGAAATCAGATGGACAGGCAATGGTGTTTTACAGAAGAAAGAATATGACGTATACTACAGCTGTCATACAAAACACCATGTGCTCGGGGTAGGCTCCCTAGTCAGCGAAAAAATGAAGTCTACCATCATCGGCTTTAACGCTATAAGCGAAAGGCTATGCACCCTTCACGTTCGAGGCAAATTTACGAACATTAGCCTCATTAACGTTCACGGACCTACGGAGGAGTCCTCAGACGAAGAAAAAGAGACTTACTACGAACAAGTCGAGAGGACCCTCAATGCCAGTCCAAAGTATGACGTAAAAATCATCCTTGGGGATTTGAACGCAAAAATAGGTCGGGAGCCGGTATTCAGGCATTACCCAGGCGCCCATAGTTTGCATGAGAACACTAATGACAATGGACTTCGAGTCTTAGAACTGGCAGCATCGAAAAACATGGTCGTTCCGAGTACCAGGTTCCCGCGAAAAGATATCTACAAAGCCACCTGGGTATCACCTGATGGAGTCACTCGTAACCAAATAGACCACGTGTTGATAGACCGCCGCCACTACTCGAACTTGATGACGGTACGAACGTACCGAGGCGCCAAAATCGACTCGGATCACTATCTTGTTGGTATGGTCTTCCGAGGGCGGATTGCCTTGCGAATTGCCTTGCCTTGCGCCCAGCGCAATGAAAATGCCAGTAACACCTTTGGTAATGCGTTAGGACTCGCCCTAGAATCACTTGATTTAGGGAGAGTAAGTCCTGGAGCCAGTATGCTGGGCGTAGATGAAAAGTGGACACGCCTTAAGAATACTGTCATTAGTACTGCCAACTCCATCTTAGGCAGCAGTCGTAGAAATCGGAACGACTGGTTTGATGATGAATGCAAGCTAGCGACTGAACGTAAGAATGTTGCGTACCGAGCAATCCAACAATCTCATAGAACGCGGGCACGCGAAGAAGAATATAAAGAGCTCAGAAGAATAGAAAAACGGCTTCACAGACAGAAAAAATCAGCCTGGGAGAAGAACTTAATCTGTGAAATAGAAAAAAGCCGAGAGCGAGGTCCGCACCAGGCGCGGAAGTTCTACCAATCCGTCCGAAACATGACGCAGTACACACCACGCTGCACATACTGCAAGGACGGAGAGGGAAATCTGATCACCGATCCACAAAGCATACTGGAGCGATGGGAAGTGTACTTTAATGAATTGCTAAATGGTCAAATCACTGCAGAAGTGGAGGCTCCACTGCTTCAAGACGAATACCCTATGTTGCCGTCACCAAGCATAGAAGAGGTTGAGAAGGCTATAGACCGGCTAAAGAAAAACAAAGCCCCGGGAGCTGATGGTATACCTGCCGAATTATTTCAACACGGTGGGCCAGCTCTACGTCAGGCAATTCATGATATTATAGTGCACGTGTGGGAGCATGAAGAAATGCCAGAAGATTGGCGAAAAGGTATAATATGCCCCATACATAAGAAAGGAGATGTCACAACGTGCAGCAACTATAGAGGTATCACGTTGTTGAGTACCGCCTATAAGATACTCTCCTCTATCCTACAAGACTGGATAACCCCATACGCTAAAACCATCATCGGACAATATCAGTGTGGTTTCATTCCAGGCAAATCAACAACTGATCAGATCTTTACCCTTAGGCAGGCGATGGAAAAATGTCTAGAATTTAACATCCCAACATACCACCTGTTTATAGACTTTAAGGCCGCCTATGATAGCATAGCCAGGGTAGAACTTTACAAAGCCATGAGAGAATTCGGCATCCCAAATAAATTGACACGACTATGTACGTTGACCATGACCAACGTAACAAGCCAAGTAAAAATAGCCGGATTGCTATCCAGACCAATCAACATCTTTAATGAACTCCGACAAGGGGATGGTTTGGCCTGCCTCCTCTTCAACCTGGCGTTGGAGAAAGCAATCCGTGACTCTGGCACGGCAACATGAGGGACCATCGTCAACAGGTCCAGCCAGATACTGGCTTACGCAGACGACATCGACATCATCGGAAGAACCGAGCAAGCTGTACACGATTCCTTCATCCAGATTGAGCAGGCGGCACAAAATCTGGGGCTGCACATTAGTGAAGGTAAAACAAAGTACACGGTTGCGTCGAATGCGAGAGGAACAGTTAGTCAAACAATCAAGGTTGCGGAGCACAAATTTGAAGTGGTGCAATCCTTTAAATACCTTGGGTCAATAGTAGCAGCCGATAGCAATATAGAAGAAGAAATACGCGGGCGGCTTCTCAAATCCAACAGAGCCTACTACAGTCTGTCAAAGCTCTTCAAATCCAGAAATCTCACCATAACTTCAAAACTACTGCTGTACAGGACCTTGGTCCTGCCAGTACTCACATATGGATCCGAGACTTGGGTGCTTAGCAAAAGGCACTCTGACCTCTTAGCCGCGTTCGAGAGAAAAGTCTTAAGGAGAATTGTTGGACCCATATGTGAGGAAGGACGATTCCGGAGACGGTACAATCATGAATTGTACGCAATCTACCTTGAAGCAGATATAGTGACAAAAATTAGGCTCGGTAGACTTCGGTGGGCAGGGCACCTAGCTCGCATGAGCGAAGAGGAACTTGCTCGGAAAGTTCTATGTGGTACATTCTATGGCAGACGACAGCGTGGTAGACCATGCTTGCGCTGGAGAGATGGCGTAGACCAGGACGCCCGGAGCCTTGGGGTGCGCAACTGGATGGCGTCGGCTCGAGACCGGGATAGGTGGAGAGACTTGTTGAAGGAGGCCAGGACCGGACCCCGGTTGTCGAGCCGATGATGATGATGATGATGATGATGAAGTTCTAAATTGAACGAACTGCGAGAGTTTTTATTTATGAAAAATACTCAAAATGACTTGTCTAAATTCGAGGAGCTCTCCACTGCTTTAGTCGAAGTTTAAGCTATTATGAATTCCCGGCCAATATCGCCACTATCGCCAGACCCCAACGACTTAGAAGCACTCACACCGGGTCATCTATTGATCGGCTCATCATTGAAGGCTATTCCAGAGCCTGGTATTTTCGTTGATGACATTAGCTACCTTCAGAGGTGGCGTCGCATTCAAGCTGTAAAGTCGCACTTCTAGGAATGATGGACAACCGAGTATCTCCATGAACTACAAACTCGGACTAAATGGTCCGAACAAACACCGAATCTTGTCGTCGGTGCAATGGTCATCATTCACGAAGATAACGTGCCACCCCAGAAATGGCTACTTGGAAGAGTAATTAAAGTTATCCAAGGTGAAGATGGTTTTGTTCTAGTCGCTGACGTCAAAACCACAAAAGGCATCATTCGACGACCAATCCGAAAGCTGGCGCTGCTACCAGTTTGAAAGGAATCTTTCATAGAGGCCGGAATGTTGGGTCGTACTCATTTATGTTTCAACTGATTTCTATTATTTGAATTTACTTTATGTAATGAACTTTTACTAAATTGCTATAATTTTGCTATAAAATAATTCTAATGTAAGTTGCGCGCCTAAGTACCAAGGTTCGCCATAGTTTTCTTATTTTTTGCTATATTACTGTTTAACGTAACTTTAAGCTTATAATAAAAATAAAGAACAACACAATTTCATTCGTTATTGTACAGTCATCAAGAACAGTCTTTTTTTACACTCGTCGTCGCTATTCATAAAAATAAAAAAAATAAAGAAAAAAAATAAATAATAAAAATAAAGAACAACACAATTTCATTCTTTATTGTACAGTCATCAAGAACAGTTTTACACTCATCGTCGCTATTCGTGGTTTCGTCCAAGTTTAACCTTCGATATTTAGTTACTTGCAATAATTAGTTATTTTCTTGAACTGGGAATTTTCCCGCTTTATATAGATAATCGAATTTTCCTAGTTCTCGATTGGAAAACGATTCAATCGAACACTAGGAAAAAAAACTCTGGCTGAGTTCTACAATAGAGATAATCCTTATGACGCTTAAACTTCGCAGCCTGGAATTAACTTCGAAAACATTGCAAGGGCAAACATTATAGAAAGCGAATGGAACATTATAGCTCATTTTGATATGATACATTACAGCCAAGAACATGAGATGGTGAAAAAATCATGTTCTTCACTTGGAGATTTATGCCAAACAATGGTGCATAAGGAACAGTGCATGAAAATAACAAGCCAAATTGAACACTTCATAGACGAATTATTAAATGAAAATGAGCTATTATCATCACCCAGCCCCAAACAAAGGCGAATTAGGAGAGAAGCTTTTTACAGGGGGAATCGCACATTCACTTATCTTATTAGTAGCTGTCCAAACGTTAACTTCAATAAACATTTTTTACGCGTTCAGGGGTGCTTCTTGATACATTAACTCATAGTTAACATGAAAGAATCAGTCCACTACTCATCCATCAGCACAATTTGTTGCACAAGAACTACAATCAATAAGAGAACATTTACTCCACTTAATAAAATCTAATTCGACTATTTTTAGTCTTTTTATTGTTTTTATTTTCTTATAACTTCGCTTGGCCACGAGCATAACATCATAATTTCTAATGTCTAACTTTGATCAAAGTTCTTTAGAATAATATAATTCACAGGGAGTTTTCTCTGTAAATTTTATAAAGCAGTCGGTAATCATTGACAATTATTGCGTACTAGATTGGGTTTGATGTCATCTAGCTGATGAGCCCACCATCAAACTAGGGCGAAACGCAATGCTTGGAGTAAAGGCCACAAAACCTTTAATATTGAATTTCATTCATAAATACTCCACTTAATAAAATCTAATTCGACTATTTTTAGTCTTTTTATTGTTTTTATTTTCTTATAACTTCGCTTGGCCACGAGCATAACATCATAATTTCTAATGTCTAACTTTGATCAAAGTTCTTTAGAATAATATAATTCACAGGGAGTTTTCTCTGTAAATTTTATAAAGCAGTCGGTAATCATTGACAATTATTGCGTACTAGATTGGGTTTGATGTCATCTAGCTGATGAGCCCACCATCAAACTAGGGCGAAACGCAATGCTTGGAGTAAAGGCCACAAAACCTTTAATATTGAATTTCATTCATAAATACTCCACTTAATAAAATCTAATTCGACTATTTTTAGTCTTTTTATTGTTTTTATTTTCTTATAACTTCGCTTGGCCACGAGCATAACATCATAATTTCTAATGTCTAACTTTGATCAAAGTTCTTTAGAATAATATAATTCACAGGGAGTTTTCTCTGTAAATTTTATAAAGCAGTCGGTAATCATTGACAATTATTGCGTACTAGATTGGGTTTGATGTCATCTAGCTGATGAGCCCACCATCAAACTAGGGCGAAACGCAATGCTTGGAGTAAAGGCCACAAAACCTTTAATATTGAATTTCATTCATAAATACTCCACTTAATAAAATCTAATTCGACTATTTTTAGTCTTTTTATTGTTTTTATTTTCAGAGAACATTTACCTCCTTCATTGAAGCTTCCCGTATACAGTTTTGAATTTTCGAAAATGTGCAATAGGATGTCAATTGGAGGAAAAGTTTGCAAAAGTATGCGATTTTAAAGATCAAAATCCCACTAATAACCCCCGAAGAATTCGAAGTCTATCGAACAATTCCGGTACCTGTATTGAAAGTGGATGGATTTGCTCTAATACAACCCTCTTCACCTTTTCTATTGATCAACCTGCATCGATACTTATAATACAACCTTTCGGAAGAAGAAATGAAGACTTGCCCATTAATTCCATATCTATAATGTTTGTAAGCTAGCTTCGTCAATCACAAATTCGAAGCTAACATATACAGTAGCAAGAAGATGGATGAAGGTCATCATTGGATCCAGCTGTACAGCCCAAACTCCTGGATATCCCCACTTTCGCACTTCTCAAATAACAATCCAGGATTCCAGTATTGCCAAACTTTCCACAAGAAACCAATCATTTGCTTACGAAGAATATTCAACAGATCTTGAAGCATTAAGGAAACATATTCAGACGTTTCGGAAATCTCTTCCAAATAAATAAGAACATCATAAAATCAACCATACTATCGGAAATGCCGGAATCCTAATAGCAATTTCAATCGTCATCTCCTTAATCAACCAGTACTACTGCAAGAAGAGAAGAAATAAGATCAAGCAACCAATACATCAGCCGAGGGAACACAGCGGAAACATCACCACAACAAGAATGCAATCAACACCAAAAATTATCCCAGAAGCTAGATTTAGTATAACTACAGAATGTCAACGGAAACACTGCCATAACTATTAATTAAAACTCATCAAAGGATATAGATACCGCAGTCAGTCGTTGTCGCCGCTTAAACGAATAAGTCGCCTTCTGCGTAAATTGAATAAAAATTGTTTCTTTTAAAATTAAAAGTTTCTTTGGTTCATCTTGACAGAATCAGAAGTGTGATCACTTGCCTACAATATTGGTTACAATTATCGGTCCAAAAACATTTCTCAGGGAAAAAGCGAAATCTAAAAATCCTTGGTGCGACGGCTAACGGAACATTTTACATACGAAGGGATAGAGATAGACTCGACGCACCCGAATAAAATAATAAAAAAAAACGTCCAACGTAGGGGAAAGAGATAGACTCAACGTACTCGAATATAAAACACAACGTCCAACGTTAGGAAAACAAACAACGAATAAATTTTAACGGAACGAATTAATTGAACGAAAACGTATAAAATGAAAGAGGCAGAGATAGACTCACGAACTGTAACGTGTGTACACGTTAAATAACAATTACTCAATAGATAAATAGATTGAATTCACTTTAAGTTTATCTACTATTTATTTCATTAATTTTCTTATACATATTCATATATAATTTAATTGTACGTAGTAATAGAAATAATAATAAGTCTTGTTCGAAATGATGGTTGAAGCTCAACTGGTTTGACGTTTCATATCTAAGCTGTCACATACATGCTATAAGTTGATGGAATCACAATAGTTATATAATTATTAATTCCCAATAAGCATTTACATTACAGAACCTCGAAACCAAACGTACGAAAGAGAAAGGAGTATATTCAGACGAGACTCGAAACAAAAAGGTAAACAAACCAAAGGAGAAAAAAAAAGCCAACGTCTAGACTACGAGATAGGAAAAAAAAGGGAAACAAATAATGATTAAATTCGAATGTTGAAAAGTTGCCCCATTAAATAGCCTTCTGCAAACAAAAAACCAAGCAAGAATTGGTAACAAAGCACAAAATTTGGCGAAAATCGTAAGTGAATTGGCTATGAACGAGAAAGAAGTAAATCCAGCAGCTACACATCAATTGCATACGAACATGGGCAGCCAAAGGATTCAGTCTGCTCCTCAGAACGTACCGACAACATCAAACGGTGCAGGTTCCACGGAGGATTCAGTGTATGGAACGCCATTCTAAGTCTCAGCGCAAATGTGTCTTCCAAACAGTACGCATGATATCATAAGAATCTTACCCGACTTCGATCCAATAGAACGAAATCTATCATCTCAGCAATTCATCAACAAAGTTGAACAGCTATGTTGCATATATTCATGGAGCGACGAAATGATCCTCTTTGCAGTTCAGCACAAGATGAGAGGAATAGCGAAGAGTTAGATTGATGCACTGCCAGTATTTCAAACGTGGATGGATTTTACTAAAGCTCTCCTAAACGATTTCCCAGGTACCATTAATATGGCAGAGATACATCGAGAACTAATGAAACGAAGACGTAAGCCAGGTGAGTCATTGGTGGAATTTTACTATGCAATGCTTACCATCGGAAGACGAGGTAAATTTGATGATCTTTCGCTTAATTCATACATAATTAATCCCAACATTACACGAACACTGTTGGCCATGAATTTTCAAACGTGCAACGATCTTTTGAAGTCACTTGATAGTTTGTCAACAACGGTCCCTGTCAACTCTTCAAGAAGTGTACCAACAAGTGCACCAGCGGAAACAGGAGAACGTAAGGCAAACACAGGAAGAGTTACAAACTTCCAAAAGAATATCAAAAGCTACAACTGTAATGAGATGGGGCATATATCATCGAAGTGTTCCCAACCATCACGAAGGACGCGATGCAATGTTTGAAACAAAGTGGGCCATGAGTCGAAAAATTGTCGCGCAAACAAATCGACAGGTCGAACAAAAAAAAAAGTTGCACAGTTCATTACTCCAGTCATGAAGGATGTCATTTTCTGTGGACAAAAATATTCAGCATTTGTGGATACGAGAAGCAATCACTCGTTTATCAACGAATCAACATCTCCAAAGAACGTTATACGGAAAAAATATTTAAAGCAGTTCAAAGGATTCGGAGGAGCCATCGTAGAATCGAAAGGAGTAATCGAGGTAGATCTGCGAATGGATAATCAAGAAGTGCACGTAAGGTTCCAAATTGTGCCAGACGAAATTCTACCTCAAGGAATACTTTTGGGTCGCGATGTGCTCTGTAGGAAAAACCACCGCATGATTCTTGAATTCCGTAAATCTCTTGGTGACATGGAAACAAAGTTCAAGGACCAGGAGGAGAGGCTACAAAAATAAACTGTCATTCAAGAAAAGGTCAACAGCCAAACTGGAATCATTGAGAAAACCATTCTTTCGTTTCATACTCTACTCTCGGAAAAAGGCAAGGCTATAAACAAATATCAAGAGCTCCTTACCTCTGAAAGGAATGGAAATGACGATGCTTGTGCTAAGTATAAAAAGAATATCGAATCTCTACAGCACACAATTCATGATCTTAATGCCAATATCAAAGCAAAAGATGAGGAAATCCTCCAACTCAAAACAAAATAAGAATCTTTTAAAAAAGTGCCAATGAAAAGATTGAAATAGCCTCTGGTGTCGATGATAATGGAAATAATAGTTTGCAGAAAATATCAGATGATTCTGACGATGTTATGACTAAGACACATAATGCAGCCGCCAACATCATAGAAGAAAGTCGCGAATGGAAGGAACGGTACGATAAAAGACATCGAACGCCAAATAAATACTCCGAGGGTGATCTCATCGTCATTTATCATGTTCCTCAAGCGAAAGAAGATTCATATAAACTTGATCCAAAGTACAAGGGCCTTTATATCATCACCAAAGTCTTGAACCATGATCGATACATTGTTGAGGACCTTCCAGATAACCAACTTAAACAAAATCTACAATAATGTAATTTCAAGCGATCATATGAAGCCATGGTGTAGACTTAGTCCCGACATAGATGTTTATCGACAAGAACCAGAACCGGAAAATGAAAATTCATCCGATGGGGACGAAATGTCAGGAGAGGCCGAGCTGTCAACGGCAACACTGCCATAACCATTAATTAAAACTCATCGAAGGATATAGATACGGCAGTCACTCGTTGTCGCTTAAACGAATAAGTCGCCTTCTGCGGTATGTAAATTTTCTATATCTTATAAATTAAATAAAAATTGTTTCTTTCAAAATTAAAAGTTTCTTTGGTTCATCTTGACAAGAAGAATGAATACATGGATACATATTTCTTTTAATAAACAATCATTTTTTGTTTTATTAAATTTCAAATCAAATCAAAATGTTTCTAATGGCAATTCAATGCTAATAGTTGTTTTCTTTTGTTTAAAACCTAGAACATTGATAGTAATTTGTAAAATGAATCGTTTAAAGTGGAGCAGAATGTTCGGTTTGCCTTTCATTGTATTTTATGTAATAAGCAGTTTATTCACTCAAGAATAAAAAAACAAATGGCTTATTTCCATGCAAAAAAAGAAGATACACATTTGTTGTGTATTCGGGTTGATAAACTTATGATAAACAAATTCATGCTTTTACGAACGTATGCATAAAAGACAATTAAATGTAAGCTTGACATATTTGCAACACTTGTAAATTGTATTTTAATAAGCTAATAATAAGGTTAATTTAGTTTAGTAATTAGTTATCTAATAGCAATATTTTCCTATAAAATGTTGCTATCAATAAAGAAAATTTATGGGTTAATTTAACCTAGACTTTTTCATTCTACTTCCGAGTGAGTCTGCTTGGAAAACCAACTTCTGTAAAATATTAGCGATACACTGAATCGTATTATATTAAACATCACGTTCTAAGTTAACGTACCTAAGAATCAACTAACTATTCAGTGTCGACAAAAGAGTCCATACGCAAACAAAGATCTTACCATACAACATTGCAACTAGAGCAGGTTTTTGCGATCAGTCGTGCCTTTATTTCTTTATTTGCTAAAAATATATTCTTTTGTTTTTAGTTGTACCTAACGTTGTTATAAATTCATAGAAAAATACATATATATTTGCTTATCACCATTGAAATTAGAGAATTAGATACTACTGGTTCAGAATTTTTCATTTATCTCATAAGTCGTATTAATTGCTTTTTACATACTCTTATTTTTTTTCATTTCATGCATTCGAAAGCATTAACATTTTTTTATAAACTATTGCCCATATTCATAGACATATTGTAAACTCAAATTCTTCTGAACTGGAGTCTAACGTTAACACTCAGGTTAGACACAGTTGTTATGCATAGATGTTTTGTCAGCTTAGTTTAGTAAAACACGAGTGGAACGTTTCCCAAACTTGGGTTCCACATATGGAGTGAGTGGGAGAGATTGATTTTTTATTAAGTAAGAAAAAGAAGGGTTGAAAAGAATGCATGACAGGTTGAAAACAATACATTCCAGATGCTTACGATATTTTTTTATTGATAATTTTTGTCTAGGAACAGAAAATTATAAAACTTGAAGAATATCAAATGAAAATTAAGAAAATGTCTGACAAAATGCCGCAGTATTTATCTCAATCTCAATTATTTTATTTCACAATTTTATCCTCATCTGCGTGAATAAAATACCTATATTCCGCTGAAATTTGTCTTATTGTAGGTAGGTTAATACGTGTAGAAATATTACTATCTATTTATGTATTTGGTTTTATTATTTGTAAAATGGTAATTAAAAACATTTTATTTGAAAGAAAAAGAAAATTACTCGCGACCCTTAACAAATTATTTCATTGGTGTACCTATTTCTGACGTTTATCAGAGTTAAATACAACTTAAACATGGGTTCGGTTCAGTTTAAAGTTAGATTCGAGTTTTTCGTTTAGACTTAGGTTTAAATTTTCTATGCATAGCAAAAACTCGAGTTTAGCTTAAAAACAACTTAATAAGAACTTGTCAAACATCTATGAATATGGCCCTATGTGTTTAAAAACGATTCTTGCACCACAAGTTGGCTAATAATGTCGTTTTCCACTTGTGTGCGCCATCTATTAAGGGGTGTTCCAATGCTGCGAACACCATGAGGATTAGACTCGAAGACTCGTAAGTAAAGGACCGCAAGGTTGTTATATTTGAAAATTTCTCTCCATCCTGGATTGTATTGTACATCCATATTGGATGTATCTAAAGAAACAGTGCCCACACACAATAACTTTTGTCTGGAAAGCCTTTTCTTTATTACTAATTCTCCTACCAACAATTATAGAACTTACCCACTTTTGTCTCTTTTACTAAAAACCGAATAAATAATTTTCCATTTTGTATCTTTACTTATATGTTTTTCTTATTTATTACCTTTTCTTTTTTTTCAATAAGTAGGTGCATGTGCAAATCAAACAAACTACAAATAGTCGCTTATTAAATATGAATTATCATTTTTTCTTTGTTATGTTCAATTGTCTTCTATTTTGTTATAATAGTTTCTGTGAATATATATAATATATATATATAGTTCGCACAGTGCACATATAATCATATATATATATATATACATACATAAATATTTGTTTAATTCTTATATATTAATATTTGCTTATAGTTTGTGTTGAAGTTATTTGTTTAGATCTGTTCACAAATTTTGTGAGAGAATTATTGTTATTTATTTATTTCAAAGAACTTATGCATTGCATTTTGTTCGATGTATTTTTTTCTATTTTTTTCATAGAAATTAATTTAAGAATTTCTTTCAATAGTAGGTATTTGTACCCTTTTATATAATTTAAGTTTATATATATTATAATTAAAGGTACTAAAATTGAAATACTTAACATTTAATATACAAGACAAAAATAATGTGAACACGTAATCAATAAATAAAATATTGAGTGTGTATTTTAATTATAAATTAATTTTTATGTTTCGTATATATATTTTTATTAAAATAATAATTACAAATAAATTACTCGCACCCTTTTATGTGAGCGTATTTTTTTTTTAAATTTTCCATTTTGGGAATATGACTAGGATATTTTTTTTAAACTTATAAATACATAGATTATAGTTTTTATTGATCTATGTATACATATTTTTTTTGTTTATCTATATTTAAAATACTAATTACTTTGTAACTACGTTTTTTATTTTAGTTTTATTTTATTTATATTGCCACTAATATATTTTTCTTATCATTTCTTTTTCTATATGCATAATTTGTTGGTATCAGCTTTTTTTTCTTAAACTAGAATTTTTTATGGATTTTTATTACCATTTTGTATGCTCACCATATAATCAGAATAATACATAATAATAATGATTATATAAAATAAAATGTTTGCACCTAAACAATTTTACGTCCATATTGTCTAGATATATGTACTCATAAGTTATATATAAGTTATACTTTGATTGTATAAGAATATAATGTTTAATTTGGTGCATCGGAATAAAAAGTTCAAAGGTAGTTAAGATTCCAGTTAGTGGGAAATAAGGTTAAGGCGTAAATTCGACAATGCGATTCCTGATGGTGTTGGGTTTTGGGTTGGCTACAATATGTTGTAAACAAAAAATACGTTCTCTCACCAATATTCGCATAATTAAAGAAAAAAAAAAACAGATGTATAAATAATAAATGACCCATTAACTATAAAAAAATTATTTTATTAAAAAAATTAAATTATAAAAAAATTTAACAATAAATAAAACTTACCTTGTTAATGAGTGTTCTTCCCGATCGACTATCTATTTTGATTAGAACAATTCAATTTTTTACTTATCTTTAAAATAAAAATTTTTATGAGTAGATAATACTTGAAGGTCTATACAATTATTTGCTTACCCTTTTAAAAATTTCTTATAATGCATTATAAAAACTATCTCTTTTTCAATTGACATAAGAGAACTTCATGTTTCATCCTTATTTCTGCCTTAGATAATTGAATACATCTAAAAACACTTCGGCCGTTTTTGAAAACGTTAAATTAAAAAAAATTCAATGGAAAATTATCGAAAGTAAATTATATTATGACGCAGTTGTTTCCATCATCAAAAAAGTTCTGCTATTTTATTGAAAATGTATTTGACGTTTCCGAACAACTATAAGCAGAAAATGAACCTATTAAACGATTGTTTGTAAAAATTGGCTAAAAATATGTCTGCGTCGTCAAAACAAGAAATTGCTAAAAGCGCGACACATAGATAAAACATTCCAAAAGTAATAAAGACGTAATAACATCAAAATGCTAAAAAGTTATCAAACAAAATTTCTTACTCACATTTTCACAAGTCGACGGAATCGTATGAAAAAAAATTATAACGATTTTAAGGAAAGTAGGAGGAACAATTTCTATTTTTTGTTTATATCTCTATTGCCACCTAGATTTGTCGAAGGCACAGTTGCACCGTAGATGATGTTTACGAAAATGTGACTGATGCAAACTGTACTATCAAACTGAATGCTATTCAGCATAATTGCTTTGTGGATTTTCTATTATTTTACTTTTTTAGATTTCGTTATATTATAGAACATTTGGCAAATATTTAAATGCAGTTTGATATATGTAGATGACGTTTAAGAAAACGGACTTTAATTAAGGTTTAAATTGATTAAATTGACAGTTGCAGATCTCGAATAAATCCAATTCTTTGATCAGATTACTGTCCCATGGCTTAAGATACTAAACAAGAAACTAAAATAAATAATCGCAAATAATAACAGAGTTTAACAGTTGACCATTTGTATTTCACTATAAAGGTCACGAAATCGTCATGGGCTACAAATCAGTCATACGAAATTTTGTCAAAATCGATCGTGTTTTCTTCGAGATAAATTGGATTTCCTATACCATTTTTATGACAGGTATTGTAAATAAGGTGGTTCGAAAATAAATTCTAACAAAAAACTTCGTCTTTGGCAACAAATCAGTCACACAAAATTTTATCAAAATCGATCGTATTTCTTCGAGAAAAATTGGATTTACTTTAAGGTTTGTGGCTGATTTGTTGCCAACTTTCAGGATTAGCTTATTAACAGACCTGCAATAGCAAACTTTTTTTATTTCTGACTATCTTTTAAACGCCTCCAACAATTTTTACGAAATGTAATATTTTGCGAGTCTGAGCCTGATAAACTGTTTTTTTTTTTAAACTTAAGTAGTCAAAAGAGAAAAAAAAACGATTTTTTAGCTATAGCATTGTAAGAGATACTTCGAAGCTGTCAGCAGTAAGGTAGCTTTTCATAAGAGCAAGTTCGTGTTGGTCAATTTATGAGGAAATATTCATTTACAAATAACTTTAAACACACAAGACGGAGCCTTTAACTTAACGTAATATGATTCTATTGCTTGTGACTAGAGATATAGTTGCGAAGCTTCCGTGACTTGAAATTTAATAGTTCTAGCAGGACAATATGAGTTTGCATAATCCTTGAATTTCTCTACTAACTGGGAATTTAAGTCCCGTCATCTACTCAATTCCTTATTGAACTTATTTATACTTGTCTGCACCTTTTTGGTATGTGTTATTATAATATGCTATTCGTATAGTTACGACACCAAGACGCACTGAGATTAAAAAATAAGTTGCACTATACTTATATTGATAAACTAAAAACTACGTTGTAAAAAATAATTAACAAACAAATTGAAAAAATGAATAAATAAAAAAAATTTACTAGGATCCAAGTTTAGTTATAAATAACAAATACAAACTGTTTCACTTACTAACTTAAAGATATTTAATATGTTTTTAACTCAAAACACAGAAAAATTAAGCTTATGTGTCTTTTTTAAAGTAAAAGGATCAACGTTGCCGTAATTTAAGCAAGATGTATTCTATATATAAATATTATTATACAGAAATAAAATAGAAATAAAAATAGATTAATAACGAAATAAATAATTTTTAAATAAGAGAAGTTGCCAAAAAGGAATGTTTTGTATAATGTGAGTTTGATTTATAATTTTTTATTTACAATTTTTAAAATCGTTTTAATTGATGTATAAAATTCTGTTTTATTTTCAAGCACTTTTTGTTATTTAATATGAATTGTTTTTTTTTTTGTTGTTTTCAGGGAAATTTTTATTTGGAAAGCGTAAGTATTTTTTTATTAGACTAGTTTAGCTGCAATTAAGTAATTCGTTTTATTTGTAATTTGATTATTCTGTATTAAATAGGATGATTTTAGTTTAAACAAAGATAACTTTTACGAGCCCAAACGCAAAACAGTTTGCCTACCTTGTTTGGACAAAGAAAAAATACTTTCTATGCTGAAACTAATTAATTTTAATAAAATAAATTATATTCCAAAACTATATTAAAAAGAGACGTATTTTTTCTTTAAAATGACTGCAAACAAATATTATAAAAAATGTATTACGAATAAATTTACGGTAAAAATGTAAAAAGGGTAAGAGCATAATAGTTGGCCTACTCTTTTTTAGATGCAAAATAGTTGGCCTAGTGCTGTTTATACAGGGTAATTCGCATGAAATGTGGCAAAAAGATGGATCATGTAGGTTTGGCTGAGTTAATACCTAAAATTAATGAAAGGGGGGGGGGTTATTTTCCCCCGTTTAGGTGGGAGGGGCAATCTTCAATGAAATATGACTTAAAACAGAAAAAAAATATTTAAAACCAACGGTAACACTTACAATGTCATACTATGCCTTTTTGTAAAGCCAGATGTATCTTCTTTAATTGTATTTATTAATAAAATAGTTTTAATAAACAATTTTTGAAAAATTAATTCTCATACTCAAAATTAAAAAAAAAATGAAGTAATAAAAATTTAAACTATGTTTTATCAAAAATTTTTGTCATTAACAACTATTTTTGACTCCAAAATTCAAAGTTCTGGTTTATTCATATTCAAAAACAGAAAACCACATGTTCATATGTATTGTTCTTTCTAGAAAATAATTGGGACTGGGCCCAAAATTCTATATGAATTAAAGAATTAACCTTCCTTTTATTATTTTTTTTTTAAATATAGAGCGTTTTATTAGCATACAAAAAAGTGAAAAAGTTCTGGATTATTCCTATTTACATGATAATATCTGCAAATAGACCTGATATTTTTTTTATTTCCTTAGAATTAAAAAAAGGTTTTCTTAGAAAAAAGTTGTTTTACATAAATATTTATTTTTTTTCAAAAGTACAATACATTTGAACATGCAGTTTTCTGTTTCTGTCTATAAGTAAATAAGAACTTTGAATTTCAGAATCAAAAATAGTTCTTAATAACGAAAAATTTTGAGAAAAAGTTGTTAAAATTTTTTTTTAATTTTTTTTTTTAAATTTTGAGTATGAGAATTAATTTTTCAAAAATTGTTTACTAAAACTACTTAATTAATAAATACAATTAAAGAAGATACATCTGGCTTTACAAAAAGGCATAGTATGACATTGTCAGTGTTACCGTTGGTTTTAAATATTTTTTTTCTGTTTTAAGTCATATTTCATTGAAGATTGCCCCTCCCACCTAAACGGGGGAAAAATACCCCCCCCCCCTTTCATTAATTTTAGGTATTAACTCAGCTAAACCTACATGATCCATCTTTTTGCCGCATTTCATGCGAATAACCCTGTATAAACAGCACTAGGCCAACTATTTTGCATCTAAAAAAGAGTAGGCCAACTATAATGCTCTTACCCTTTTTACATTTTTACCGTAAATTTATTCGTAATACATTTTTTATAATATTTGTTTGCAGTCATTTTAAAGAAAAAATACGTCTCTTTTTAATATAGTTTTGGAATATAATTTATTTTATTAAAATTAATTAGTTTCAGCATGGAAAGTATTTTTTCTTTGCCCAAAGCAAGGTAGGCCAACTGTTTTGCGTTTGGGTCGTATGAGCGTAAAGACATTAAATCCAAACATTAAAAAAAAGTAAGATTCCAAAACCACTCCTGTCATATAATTCGTCTTATCTTGATCTTAACTGCTGCTTCTAGAAGCTAATAAGTTCATACTAAGATCACCCTGAATAATGAATTAGATTAATATAATTATGGTTTGACAGAAAATTGTTTATAATATTTAAATATATTTAATATACACTTTACATAGTTTACCTATTATGATTTTTTTTTGTATTTGATTCATTATTTCTGGTTTTTCGACTTAATTATTTTATGTTTCATATATACACTATGTATTTTTACTTTAACTGTATATAGTAAAGGGCGGGTCTTCACCGCAAGGCAAATAAGTTCTCATTAAGATTCAAGTTATGCAATATATAAGTAGGTATATTTGTTATGTGATTTTATGCAAAATATTTTGAATGTGTTATTATTATTTTTTTTTACAAATATTAATTTTAGATAATGAACATAGTTTAGTTTTGCGGAAGATCTAAACTTTTTAGAATTCAATATATAGAGCAAGGCCAATTTTTATTGAAATTTTAATTCAAGATTGATGATAAAATAATTGTGAGGTGGAGAGTTTAATTAAAATTGATAATATATGTTAGTAAAAGCCAACAGTTAAATCCAACATTATGTTAATATTAAGAAGTGGAATTGACGATGGTTTAAAATAATGGTGTTCTTAAAATTGATATTTTTGTTTGTAACTGCATATAAACATCATAAAACCCAACTGAAGAAGACTCCTAAGATCTCTAAGTTATATAATTGATAACATATTTTTCTTAAAAGCACCCTATAATTGTTTGTGTTAAAATTTAAGAATTGCAGGATCGCAGCTCGCAGAATTAAAACTACGAAACTAACTAAACGGAAACAGTTTGAGATCAAATTAGAAGTAAAATCCCAGGAAACCTTGAAAAATATTATTGTGCACAAAATACCGCACAACCAATTCAGCTGGTGTTGTAATGTACAATGGAGAAACGCTGAGAACCTTGCACAAAAGGCATTATCATATTGCGTTACGTTACGACTGCTAAACAAACAAATACACCGTTACATATCGGTCTCAAGGTGTTACCAGACCTAAGAAACATTTCATAAACATTTCAGAAACATTTACCAAAATAGGGAAACATTTCTGAAATGTTTATAAAATTTTTTTGAAATGTTTATTGTTTCTGAAATGTTTCTTAGGTCTGGACGTTTGATGAACTTTTCTGAAATGTTTCTTAAATGTTTCTCTGTTTCCCATCCGCGGTAGAAAACATTCAATGTTTAGCAAATGGCACAAAAAAAATTATTTGTTTGTAGTTGTGAACTTCTGAAAATGTCACGTGGATGACGGAATGGGAAACAAGAAGTATTTAAGAAACATTTTGGAAATGTTTCTTCAAACGTCCACACCAAAAGCAACATTTCTGAAATGTTTTTTAAACAAATGGGAAACATTTCGTAAACATTTAAGAAATGTTTCTTAAACATTTCTTAAATGTTCAGACACGTAAAAACTGGGGTAGTTGCCGAAGTTTTCTGAGGTTAACCGGACGAAACGAAAGATTTAATCGGTAAAGTTGGACAGACTGTATTGACTGCAGAAAACTTTAGTGAATTAGCCATTGACAATTGATGAATATCTACATAATAACTATAATCCTGTTTAAACATTTTATAAAAATATTGGTTTTGGCCAATTGTCTATAAGTCCTGGGAGAATCCTTGACTCCCAGTTGGCCGTCAAAAATGACGAAGATGTTGTTGACTAGAAGTTTGACAAATGTTTTTCAAGACTTTTTGAGGTAACTTTTCGAAAATATTATATTTTTAAAATAAAGGGCTTCGTTGCCTTACTTAGAAACTGTTCAAGTGTACATTAATAAATAGGTACCATATAAAGACCTTTTTAGTTGAAATCTGCATGACGAGACTTGGAAGCCACGAAAAACAACCATATTATTTGTGAATCGTGTATTGGGTACAGACTCATCAATGTGTGCGGGTGTGCAACAATTTAATGTTAAAAGGAACCAATTTCTCTTAATAAAAATTTATAAATTGTTTCTAATGGGGTACACAAAATAAGAAAAACTATTTCTGAAATATTAATTTATATGTGCTTCTTTGGTTCGAACGATTAATAAACTTTCAAAAACGTTTCTGAAATATTTTTTTTACGAATGGGAATTTCTGAAGCATTTCAGAAAAGTTTTTTTTGTTCTGGGAATCAACAAGAAACAAGGTTGTGTCTTTTTTTTTGCCACCACTCATTTTAAGGGATGCAGTGTTCATGCAGTTTCATTAAAATTTCAACCTCCTTACCCTTAAAATCAAAAAGTTTGTTTTTAAATCAAACATGTTTAAAATCAAGCTTGTGTGTCTTTTGAGTTTCACAAAGAAAAATCTTACAGAGGCAGTGTGAAATAAAACGCTTGTGTTCTAAATGATCATCCTAAGCCTTTAAGATAGATTTGATTGTCTGCATTGAGAAATTTATTAAAAGGTTTTTAGAAGAACAACATGCAGTCTTTGAACGTTTTTCGAAAACAATACTAAGTTTCAACACATTTCAATAAAATAATTGCCGATGCAGCAATAGAAGATAACAAAAAACAATTTTTACCAAAAGGTTTATAAGAAAAAATTATGACACTGATAAAAAAGTGAAAAAGTAAATGGTTTTAAGAAAAGAGCAAATCTATTGAAAGAAAACCATAGAAAATGTCAAATTCTGGATTGAAAACAAATGATTGAAACAATTTCGTGAAATTGCTTTCTGGTTTTTGATATTTTTTTATATAACCATTGAACCCTAGCTTACTAAAAAAAATTGTGTGTTTTTCGTTTTGTGAATTTTTTTATATTTTTTTTTTATTTTAAAGTTAACCAGACATGAAATCAAAAACTGACAAAATGAAAGTATCCATGTCTTGTCCCGAAGCTAAATTTTTTCGCTTAGAGATTTTTAACCAACATACTTATTTATCTAAATATTTTGAATACGGTTAATTTAAAAAAGCATTTGCCAAATGATAAATAACACGAATGAAGAAAATCTTTGACAACAGTTTTCTTAAGTCCTTTGACGATCAATAACAGATAACCATAAAGAATACAAAAGGGACATAATAAAGCACAGAAGGAAAACACAACATGCTAATCACATGTTTATATTGATACGAGTAAGTGTACAGAGAATAAATGTTTAAATTTCTCTTTATCCACTGCATGGTTAGCACACTATCATTACTTTGAGATCTTCCAGATCATCGTTCAGATACTCAACGCAATCATTGTGCGAACCCAGATGACTGCTGTGATCTTTCACCAGAAGATCATCATGACGGTGATGGTGAACGACATCGGCATCGTCGATATCTCCAATATCGATTTTATTGTTATGGCCAGAGGTAGTGCGGCGACCACCAGCGATATCATCGTCGTCGTCATCGATGATATTATTGTTGCAACCGATTAGAATTTCACTGGCACTGTTCTTCAAAATGAAGTTCGATAAGTTGCCAGATGTAGCGTAGTCATTATCGACGTCGTCATCACCAATGTTGTCTTCGTCGATTATCGCAACCACTTCACGATGTTGTTGCATTTTTCGAGATCTGTGCCGAATATTGTTTGGTGTCTGTTCGCTCAATGGGGCGTCCGAGGGTTGGTATTGATAATGGTTGTCCTCAGCGGTGATGTATTCATTCGAAGCCTCACCATTGTCGAGATCGTTCATGCTGTTATGATAGTGTTTGTTTTTGTTATTAAGAGTTTCTACTTGAGGAATGCCACTCTGAATCACAGTTATCGGTGTCATTCGACTGTTTCCGCAATTAAAGTCCTCAATGTAAACCGATGCTAAAGTTGGTGATCGCGTTTGAAGACGCTTTGCTCGCCGATTATGATTTTGCTGATTGTGGATTGGGCTGCTTTGTTTGCCGTTGAGTGTTAGCTTATCGTTGAGGTCAACCTCATCTTCGTCATCGCTTATCCGATCCTGGTTGCATCTTAAATCAACATCGCAATCGATTTTGTTAATGGAAGTAATTCTTGTATGTGTTGCACTTGTTGTTGAATTTGGAACTATTGTTGTTGACTTGTAAACTTTGTTGTATTGAAGGGGATTTTGCAGTTGACTTCTTTGTTGTTGCTGCTGGTGTTGATGTTGGTGTTGATATTGGTTATTTGCACTATTTTCCGTCATTATTGCACTCTCGTTACGAACCAAATATTGTATTTTACTATTTTGGTTGTTATTGGAACCACCTCCCCGGATAACAGTTATTGTCGCTTGTGGATTTTGGTGTTGTAACTGTTGTTGTTGTTGTTGTTGTTGTTGTTGTTGTTGTTGTTGTTGTTGTTGTTGTTGTTGTTGTTGTTGTTGTTGTTGTTGTTGTTGTTGTTGTTGTTGTTGTTGTTGTTGTTGTTGTTGTTGTTGTTGTTGTTGTTGTTGTTGTTGTTGTTGTTGTTGTTGTTGTTGTTGTTGTTGTTGTTGTTGTTGTTGTTGTTGTTGTTGTTGTTGTTGTTGTTGTTGTTGTTGTTGTTGTTGTTGTTGTTGTTGTTGTTGTTGTTGTTGTTGTTGTTGTTGTTGTTGTTGTTGTTGTTGTTGTTGTTGTTGTTGTTGTTGTTGTTGTTGTTGTTGTTGTTGTTGTTGTTGTTGTTGTTGTTGTTGTTGTTGTTGTTGTTGTTGTTGTTGTTGTTGTTGTTGTTGTTGTTGTTGTTGTTGTTGTTGTTGTTGTTGTTGTTGTTGTTGTTGTTGTTGTTGTTGTTGTTGTTGTTGTTGTTGTTGTTGTTGTTGTTGTTGTTGTTGTTGTTGTTGTTGTTGTTGTTGTTGTTGTTGTTGTTGTTGTTGTTGTTGTTGTTGTTGTTGTTGTTGTTGTTGTTGTTGTTGTTGTTGTTGTTGTTGTTGTTGTTGTTGTTGTTGTTGTTGTTGTTGTTGTTGTTGTTGTTGTTGTTGTTGTTGTTGTTGTTGTTGTTGTTGTTGTTGTTGTTGTTGTTGTTGTTGTTGTTGTTGTTGTTGTTGTTGTTGTTGTTGTTGTTGTTGTTGTTGTTGTTGTTGTTGTTGTTGTTGTTGTTGTTGTTGTTGTTGTTGTTGTTGTTGTTGTTGTTGTTGTTGTTGTTGTTGTTGTTGTTGTTGTTGTTGTTGTTGTTGTTGTTGTTGTTGTTGTTGTTGTTGTTGGTGTTGCTGTTGATGATGTGAGAGATGTGATGGGTGATGGCTCGTCTCATTGGTGTACATGCCATACAAACTTAAATCGTCATCACAGATGTCAGCTGATGTGTTCGCAGAAGCACTATTGATAGTTCTCCTTTGTTTAACTTGTTGCATATTGTTTCCATTCAAGCTGAAATCAATGTCATTTGTGGCACTGTTGCTGTTGCTTCTATTCAATATTCTACTATTGCCTAGAACGATTGTTGATTTCTTTAGCATATCCGGAGAGGCAGCTGGGTTATGTCACAACATATCATCTTGATCTGGATCAGTGTCGTGATCTTGATCTAAATCAAAATCATCTTGCCCCAAATCAAGATCCATATCAGGATCGTCGTCTAGATCCAACGAGTGCTGATTACCAGGCGAAAGTAAAGATTGATTCAAATTTTTTGGATCTTCATCTCGCCATTTATCCATAGAACGGCGACGGGCATTCATAAAAAAGTTTCCAACCGTAGTTGGCTCCAGTCCTAACTGTCGTGCAATTGTCACTTGCATTTCTTTTGATGGGCGTTTTGTCTCCTAAATGATTAAAAATAATATTAATATTACACAATTTTTACTTAGAAATATATTACCTTAAATATGGCTTGTAAAGTTCTTCGCTGGAGATCGGTAAAAACAAGTCGGGGCTTTTTGGGCGTTGGCATATGCTCAATTTGAGGTTCCTCTTTTCGACGGCATCCTAAAATTAAAATTAAAATAAGTATAGCTTTACATAAGTTTTCAAATAACTAATGTCTAGTGTCATAGTAAATTACAAATATAAAATTTACGGACAGTAAACTATACAATTTAAACGAACAATGTTAATCTGAGGATGGGACATGGAACAATGGAACCTTTTGATCCCTTGCATACTTTTGTGTGGTGCAGGGAACCAACTTCATAGGAACTAACTTCACCACTATTGCGAACTAATTTTACTTTTTTTGTAAAGTAAATTCTTTAAGTGTGGGATATATATAAACATTATAATATATTTTAAGGCGGTTCATCCTCCTCTATTTTCTTTAGCATTATGCCAAGTCTTAAGGTTTATCCAGACCAAGGAAACGCTGTGAAATAAATCGAAATCTATCTATCTATCTATAGTGTTTCATAAACTGTTGACCTGGACGCTTGACGCATTTCTGAATTATTCTCTTTTCCATACGAGACGGAAAACATTCAATGTTAAGTTTGCACTGTTTTAAAAATCTAAAAGTGTCACGTGGACGACAGAATGGGAGACGCAAAACATTTAAAAATTGTCTAACGAACTTTCTAAGGCGACAGCTAAACCGTCAATCATTTGATATCAATCTATAATAGGCGTTTTTCTTTTTTCGTTCAAAGCAGATTCTTAGTTGTCAAAAATAAAGTTGTGTGTCTTTTTTCCGCTCAGAGCGTTAAGATCAAGATATTTGTATTTTAAGTCTAATATGCAGCTGGAGCCTAGTACGCAGCTGAAGTGGAGCATAAATCTCGTTGTCTCCAATAACACAGACGAAATGTAATAAAACGGCGCCGTACAAACTTGTATGTAGAGTTTCTTACTTACTTACTTACTTACTTAAGATGGCCCTACAGTCTGGGTGAACCAGGGTTTAAACCACAAGCTTCTTCCAGGCGGCACGGTTTCTAGCTAGCTGTCTCCAGTTTCGCAAGCTAAGTTGGTTGAGGTTCTCTTCCACTTGCGTGCGCCATCCACTACGCTGTTCTCTTAAACTGCGCCGTCCCACGGAGTTGGATTCAAAGGTTGACAGCATATATTTGGTCTTGTCTTGATTCACTGTTAAACCCATTTTCTTGCCTTCCTTCTCAATACTCACGAAAGCACCACTGACATCACGCTTTGTTCTTCCCATTATGTCAATATCGTCGGCGTATGCGATGGGCTTTTGAAAGATTGTTGCTCTGGTGTTGACGCGAGAATTCGACACTATTCTTTCAAGGATGATGTTAAAGAAGGCACATGACAGTGCATCGTCTTGTCTAAATCCATTCTTGACATCAAAGGTATCGGTGAGATCTTTACCAACTTTGATGGAGCAGCGAGAGTTCTCCATCGTCATCCTGCACAAACGGACGAGTTTGATAGTGATGCCAAAACTAGACATTGCTCTGTATAGTTCGTCTCTATAGATGCTGTCATACGCGGCCTTGAAATCGATGAAGAAATGGTGGATATCATTTTGAAACTCCAGGGTATTTTCTCAGATCTGCCGTAGTGCGAATACTTGGTCGATGGTAGACTTTCCTGGCCTAAGGCCGCACTGATATGGACCTATCAGGTTGCTGACGAATGGCTTCAAGCGCTCACATAGTACGGCAGTGAAAATCTTGTATGCTATGTAGTTGGTGCAGTTCAGAATATCGCCTTTCTTCAGGATCGGGCAAACAATGCTGAAGATCCATTCATCGGGCATGCTTTCTCCCGACCATATTTTGCAGATTAGCTGGTGCATACTCCTAACCAGTTCATCACCAACTGCTTTGAACAGATCGGCCGCAAGGCCATTAGCTCCAGCAGCTTTATTGCTCTTAAGTTTAAATATAGCTATCTTCACTTCATCTAGGTCGGGTGACTAGAATGGTTGGCCTGCGTCGTCCAGGTGGTGGTAGAGTTTTACAATTAGTAAAAAAAAATTCAAAAACCACAAATAAACAAATAAAAAGAACAGAAATTCATTTTATAATAATTATTATCACAAAAAAACACAAACAAAATAGAAACGTCAAAATTTCGCGAGCATTTAATGTCTCGGTCAATTAAATTGTGCGCGAAAAGACAAAGGAGAGTAGTGGAGACTTGAACCGTTTATCTACCGTTTCACCTATATTCCATTGCAGAGCTGCGTACCACAAAACGGAAAGAAGGACGAAAAACTTCGTTATGATTTTACTGTGTTCTCGCTCTTGTTACTTGCTCTTGTTACCAACAAGATATTATTTTATATGAAATAATATCTTGTCACGATATTATTTTATATGAAATTATTTTTTAATTTTTGTTTAAATAAGTCAATAAGAAATAATTTTAAAAAAATAATAAAAACAAATAACCTGACTGTCACCTTAAAAATACTATTTACCGAATTTAAGAGATATCGGTCCAATCGTTTAGGCTGCAGGTACGAACGACATACAGACAGACTGAGAGACTGACAGGCTGACAAACAGAGAGACAGACAGAATTGCCAGACCCACTTCGACTTCACTATCATCGTAATGTCATGTTTGATTGTTATCTAAAAACTTCTTTTTTGCACGAATTCATTACTTGCCTTATAGTACCTATAATCGCAAGTAACAAATAAAAAGAACAGAAATCCATTCTAAAATAATGATAACCAAAAAAAAAACATGAACAAAATAGAAACGTCAACATTTCGTGAGAAATTAATGTCCCGGTCAATTAATTGTCTGCGAAAAGTGAGTGGAGACCATGTGGAGACTGGAAACGGTAATCAACCGTTTCACCATGGAGCTGCATACCACAAAACGAAGAAAAGAACGGAAAATATCGCATTTTTCGTACTTCTTTCCTTGTCGTACGCAGCTCAACGACGGAATAATGGTGAAACTTTATATAACCGATACAAGTCTCCACTACTCTCCATTCTCTTTCGCGCAAAAAAACTTGATTGCTCGCAAAATGTTGACATTTTCATTTCGCTCTGTTTTTTCGTGGTTATTATTATTATAAAACAGGTTTTTGTTCTTTTTATTACATTTCGTCTGTGTTTTTGGAGACCACGGAAGATTTTGTTTCAATTCAGCTGCGTACTAGGCTTAAAAACAATTAACCACAAAAAAAAAAAAAAAAACTGGATTAACCAGATTTCACCTTTTTTAAATAAGTGCTTTTCGTATGTTCTTAATTTCTCAAATACTAAGATACATTTTGGCATCCGGTTTTCTGTTTTTGACTTAAAATTAATAATAGCATTGAATTTTGAAAATAAAAATTATAGTTAATTACATAACATTTTGATAAAAATTACTTTAAAGATTTTTTTTTAATTTTATTTTTTCAAAATTTTGAGTTTTTAAATTATTTTTTTTTAAACGGTTCAATTAAACAACCGAATTTAAAAACAAAATAAAAGAGTAGTTTTCTGGCTTTTCAAAAAGATATAACAAGGCTTTGTATCATTCACCGTTGTTTTTAAATAATTTTTTTTTCTGATTTAAGTTTTTTCTGATTTAATAGATTCTACCATTCTTAACTTACGGTCTAAATTTTGAAATCTATTTATACAGCTGCGTACTAGGCTTATGTATTCCTTTTTTCTTCTGGTTAAAAACAATTAACCAAAAAAAAAAAAAAAAAAACTGGATTAACCAGATTCCACCTTTTTTTAAATAAGTGCTTTTCGTATGTTCTTAATTTCTCAAAAACTAAGATACATTTTGGCATCCGGTTTTCTGTTTTTGACTAAAAATTAATAATAGCATTGAATTTTGAAAATAAAAATAATAGTTAAATACATAACATTTAAAAAAAATTACTTTAAACATTTTTTTTTAATTTTATTTTTTCAAAATTTTGAGTTTGAAAATTAATTTTTTTAAAACGATTCAATTAAACAACCTAATTTAGAAACAAAACAAAAGAATAGTTTTCTGGCTTTTCAAAAAGATATAACAAGGCTTTGTTTCATTCACCGTTGTTTTTAAATAATTTTTTTTCTGATTTAAGTTTTTTCTGATTTAATAGATTCTACCATTCTTAACTAACGGTTTAAGTTTTGAAATCTATTTATACAGGGTGATTGGTATAAGGTGCACCAAAAAGCTTGAGCGTGTAGGTGGAGTTAAGACAAGAAAAAAATCGTATGAGAGGGGGGGTCTGTTTCCCCCCGTTTAGGCGGGAGGGACAATATTCTAAAACATTGACTTAAATCAGAAAAAAAATTATTTAAAAACAACGGTGAATGACACAAAGCCTTGTTATATTTTTTTGGAAAGCCAGAAAAGTACTCTTTTATTTAATTTTTAAATTAAGTTGTTTAAGTGAACAGTTTTAAAAAAACTAATTTTCAAACTCAAAATTTAAAAAAAAAAAACTAAAAAAAATGTTTAAACAAATTTTTTTCAAAATTTTATGTAATTAACTATTATTTTTATTTTCAAAATTTAATGCTCCAACGCCTCAAGGGTATAGAACCCAGCTCCTTAACGGAAAGACAATTATTATCGTTAGCTAGAGCTAGAGAAACCCTAGATAATGTGCCGTCCTGCAGTAGGGAACCCGCAAGGAAGCTTGGAGGGAAAGGGAATGGCAAAGCTCAACCATCTCATTTGGCATCAACAAATGCCGCCGGTGTAGTAAACACGGGACCGAAGCCAGTTGCGGTTTTTGAAAAAAAGAGGTAGGCATGACGACACATTCTCTCCTCCACCCAAACAAAACAAAAAACCAAGAACTGTATCCAATGTGGTCAGAGACAGTCACCGGGTCGCAGTTGTTGACTTTGGTAATCCAGAACGGAGGCTGTCAGATGACCAATGGAGATTGATTGAAGTCAGAATCCTGGATGGGGTGAATGACTCGTACAAAGTAGCTGGGCATATCCCGCACTTTGGACAGCTTACATCTCTGAAAGGATTCAAAGTGATGGAATGTGAGGACGCGGAAACCCTCAAATGGTTGAAGAAGCTCATCGCCAACACGGAAGCACCATGGCCAAAAGCCAACCTGCGTCTTTGCGATAGGAAAGGGCTACTAGAATTCGCCAAACCGAAGGGTCGTCTATTCCTTCCCGGCCCTTATCTGCCGAAAGAAAGAGTGCAACTCAACATCCAAAACCTCAACCCGGAACTTTTAAGTAAGGACTGGAAGGTGAAGGAAATGGGGCCGCACAATGATAAAGGCATGGAGATTGTGGTGAGACTCAGTCACAAATCCATGCCACTACTGCGCAAATGTGGCTACAAAATACGCGTCGGCATTACCCGATGCAAGATAAGACCATTTGTGACGGTATACAAGAAGAAAAGTGGGGAAACGACTAGCCGGCATGAAGATACGCCAAATTAATCTTCATCACAGCAAAGCCGCTAGCGCCAACCTAGTACAAGCTATGACAAGCGGCAATATTGATCTAGCTCTGGTGCAAGAACCTTGGGTAGTTTGAGGTCAAATACGAGGGCTTAGATCGAAAGACCTGGTAACGTATGCCTTTCCACAGAACAATGAATGTACAGTTCGAACTTGCATTGTAGCTAAAAGTCAGGTTAATCTATTTCTTTTATCCACCCACAGCAATATTGACCAGACCGCTGTAAAATGCGAAAGACAGAATGGCTATCCAATCGTCTTCGCATCAATTTACATGCCACATGGGACGGACGATCCCCCCAACGAAATGACGAAGGAGCTTGTCATAAAAGCTCGAGATAATAGATGGGACCTTATCCTCGGATGTGATGCTAACTCCCATCATGTACAATGGAGTAGTACAAATACCAACCCACGAGGTGATTCAATTCTTGAATTTATTATAGAACATAATTTAGTTATAGGAAACATAGGCAACGAACCAACATTCGTTACTAGAAATAGAAGGGAAGTGCTAGACATAACCCTTATTAACAACTCTAACTCTTTTTCGTTAAGTGGCTGGAAAGTATCTACGGAACCTTCCTTTTCTGACCACAGAAGTATTGAATTTGAAATTGGAGATAATATAAAACAAAAAGAACCATATAGAAATCCCAGGAAAACTAACTGGGATCGTTTTGTCACAAAAGTAGAGGAAAAACAAAACATATTACAAGGCCTGAATTATGAGCCACCTAAAGATATTGACAATACGGTTGAGACACTGAACCTGATTCTCAATGGCGCATACGAAACATCTTGTCCCGTAATAGCTCCGAGTACAAAAACATCACCCCATTGGTGGAATAAAGAGCTGCAACATCTAACAAAAGAAGCAAGAAAACTCTTCAATGCCGCAAGAAGAAGCAATGCAGAGTCCGATTGGGACCTCTACAAATAAGGTCAAAGAAAGTTCAAAAATGCAACTCAAAGCGCAAAACGAACATCTTGGAGGACGTTCTGCAATGGCATTGAAGGTTACCCTTAATCAGCAAGATTGAGAAAAGTCCTCTCAAAGGAACCGGTAACCCCTGGCTATCTTATAGATAACAGTGGCAGATGGACCCAATCCTGCACCGAAACAATGGAACTCCTACTAAATACACACTTCCCTGGGTGTGTTAAGACGCAGCCCAAACCGGGCACAGATACCAATTACGAAAATCCCCACAGTAATATAGTCCCGGAGAAAGTAATAAGTGAGAAAGGAATAGAGTGGGCAATTGACTCCTTCTCCTCATACAAATCACCAGGCATTGATGGTATTAATCCAATAATGCTTCAAAAGGCAAAGCACCTGTTAATACCAGTGTTAAAAGAACTATTCATGCGATGTATTATGTACACACATATACCTGCAACTTGGCGAGAAGTCAAATTGTATTTATACCCAAAGCCGGTAAACCAACTCATACTACGCCAAAAGATTTCAGACCAATAAGCCTAACATCGTTTGTGCTTAAAACATTCGAGAAACTATTCGATGTATTTATACGTAGCATGCTTAATCCAGGAACCTTATCCCAGAACCAGCATGCGTACATGAAAGGAAAAAGTGTTGAAACTGCCCTTCATGCAGTAGTCAGTACTATAGACAAATCACTCGATCAAAAAGAATACACACTAGCAGCATTTCTCGACATTGAAGGCGCTTTCAACAATGTTGAGGCTAGTGCTATAGAAAGAAACTTAATAACCATGAACATTGACAACAGTATTACTCAAATAATACTAAGCCTATGAAACAAAAGAAACGTAAACACCTCCCTCGCTAACACAGAATTGAAAATGACTGCCTCAAGAGGTACACCCCAAGGCGGGGTTATTTCACCACTGCTGTGGATATTAGTTGTGAATGAGGTCTTAGTACTGCTTAATAATAATGGGATAAAAGTCATTGCCTACGCAGATGACCTAGTCATAATGGCCACGGGGAAATTCCTAGACACCATCAGTGATATCCTCCAAAGAGCTATCAAAACACTGAACAAATGGGCCCAAAAATGCGGCTTAGGTATTAATCCCCAAAAAACAGAACTAGTTCTATTCACGAACAAACGAATAATTCCACAATTCCATCTTCCAATTGAAGGCACACCCCTTAAGTTATCCGAAAGCGCGAAATACCTGAGAATCATACTTGATAGGAAATTGAACTGGAAAATGAATGTCCAAGAAAGAGTCAAAAAGACATCCATCGCATTCTACTCATGCAGCAGAATTTTTGGGAAAAACTGGGGCCCAAAACCCAAGGTAATTCTATGGATGTACACTGCGATAGTGAGACCGATATTGACGTATGGATGCTTAGTTTGGTGGAAAGCCGCTAACAAAGCTACAAAGCCTAAGGCATTGACTAACATCCAGAGACTTGCATGTATTGGATCAACCAGTGCCTTGCGCACGACACCCACGGCGGGCTTAGAAACCATACTTAACCTTCTGCCATTTGACCCTTATATGCAGGAAACTGCAGCAAAAAGCGCTCTCAGGATTAGCCAATCTAATCTATGGAGATCCAGTTTAACTGGACACTCTGAAATTTTGAACATCCACACAGGAACAAATGTAGAGTCTGACTACATAGTTCCCTTTACAGATTTTGAAAGGCCATTCCAATGCTTGTTCCCAAGTAGAGAGAAGTGGATTAATAATGAAGTCTTACAACCTACAACCAAATCCATCTTTACAGACGGCTCAAAAATGGATGTAGGTACTGGGGCCGGCTTCTTCTCAGAAGCTTTGAATATAGAAGGCTCAATCAGACTTCCCAATAACAGCAGTGTATTGCAAGCAGAGGTTCTAGCAGTAACGAAAACTGCCAAAGTGGTATCAATGATGGCACTACCCAGAGAGGATATTACCATTCTCATCGATAGCCAGGCTGCGATAAAAGCAATTTCTTCTGTTGAAATAAAGTCCAAGCTTGTGAAAAGCTGTCGCGAAGAGCTTAAAGTTCTTGCCACACAGCATAATATAACACTCTGCTGAGTCCCCGGTCACGCGGGCATCATGGGAAATGAAAAAGCCGATGAATTGGCAAGAAAAGGCTCAGCACTTAGCCTAGAACTCTCAGAAAGGAGCGTAAAATCACCGTTATGCGACCTCAAACATAGTATAATGTGTGAAATCCTGGCAAAAGCCAACTCGAGATGGGCAAACTTAAACACTTGTGAGGTAGCTAGGAAACTGTGGCCGCAGTACGATAAAAATAGAACGAATGCAATCATTCAAAAAGACAGGAAGTCAGTATCGACGTTGGTAGGTGTTTTAACTGGCCATAACATGCTAAGATATCACGCCAAAAAAAACTACGTCTAACTGAAAACGATCTATGTAAAGGTTGCAGTGACGAGGAAGAACATGAGGATATAACCCACTACCTCTGTCACTGCCCCAGCCTCTGCCATCTAAGAAATAAAACTCTGGGGAAATACTTCTTCGAAAGCATCAAAGAACTATCAGAGTGCCAATTACGTGGTGTGCTGAGCGTTTTGGATTAAAAAAAAACTTATTTGTTTTTTTTTTCTTTTATTATTTTTTTTTTTTTTTTATTAATTTTATTTTTTTACTTTCGAACAAAACTTATTTTAGATTAACATTTTATAATATATTATTTGGTTATTATCTACTAGCAAAAGGCCGCTGTCCAAAGCTAGGCTGCACCTTATATAAAGGTTTTCTTTTCGTGGTTGAATGGATGGTGTTATTGTAAATTGCAACTGCATTTAAGACTTTGTTGCGTAAAGTATCTTTATTGTTTTTGTCTGCGGAAAAGGTACGAATGTGTTCGTTTAAGGTTGAATGGAAACGTTCTATATCAGAGTTGCCTGTTTTGTGATATGGGGTTGTGATGTGTAATTGAACGTTTTGTTCTTTAAGAAATTCTTTAATTGCCAGTGAGGAGAAACCTGTTTCTCCATCGGTGACTATCTTTTCCGGAGGGCCAAAGTTTGTGAACCTGTTTTTCAAGGTGTTTAGGAGTGTCAACCACGTTCTATGTTTTATTTCGTATACCGTGACGTGTTTCGTAAATTTATCTATCATTGTGACAAACATAAGATTTATATTTGCGTACCAAATATCTGTGTGCATTATTTGGTTCGGTTTTTCCGGTGTTATTGTAATTTTTAAGGGTATTTTGTATGGAGACCTTTCGTATTTGCTTTTGTTACAAATTTCGCAGTTGTTTGTAAATTTTTGTATAGCCGTTTTAAGGTTTGGGGTATAAAAAACATTTTTAATTTCTTCATACGTTTCGTTCACTCCACGGTGGTTGAATGCCTTATGAGTGTTGTTTATAACTTCAAGAACTTTTTCTTCATCTTCTAAATCGCCGAGGAATTTACTGCATTTGATTACCTTTAACATTTTGTTTTTACTAAAGTATTTGACGTACACATCCTGAAATTTAGCAAATAAGTGGTCATGTCTTGAAAAGATTCCAACAATTCCTTTAGGGGGGAAACATTTCTTAATAATGTCAATTATAAGTGTTTCATCGAATTTTTTTAGTTCTATTACTATTCTTTTTTTCTTAAAGGGGTAATAGGTTTTATGGTTATTTATATTTTCAGTTTCATTTAGGATGATTTGGGTTTTATAGATGTTGACAGGAGATTCTATGATTGGTATATGATTACTACTGTCCTCATTTGCGCTGTGGATAGTCGCAATCATTGAACCTTCGTCCTGGTTTAAATTAGTTTCATCGTTATGTCCGATTGATTGTGCTTCTTCTGGGCTGTCAGTGGGGTTTTCTACATTTCCGTTGTAGTAAGTTTCCATTCTGGATAGCCCATCCGCAGATCCGCTACCTGGTTATCTTTACCCTTAACATACTCTATCTCGAAGTTATATTCCTCGAGTCTTATTTTCCATCTCCGAAGCTTGATGTTGGGTTCTCTGAGAGAGCTCAGCCAAACGAGAGGGCGGTGATCTGTTCGAACTGTGAACTTCCTTCCATAGAGGTACGGTCTAAAATATTGGGTGGACCATACTATGGCTAACAGTTCTTTCTCAATTGTAGAATACCTTACCTCGTGTTCATTGAGCGTTCTGCTCGCAAAACATATGGGATGGTTGTCTTGAGATAAGACAGCACCTAACGCGAAATTTGATGCATCCGTCGTTAAGACAAATTTTTTATTGAAGTCTGGGTATTTGAGAATAGGGTCTGAGAGTATAAGTTTTTCAACATATTCTTGGTTGGTTATATCAATTTTTGCGTTCTTTTTCAGAAAACTAGTCATTGGTTTTGCAACTTTTGAGTAGTCTCTGATAAACTTCCTGTAGTAACCTGTAATCCCCAAAAAAGCTTTTATTTGTTTTGTAGTTCTTGGAAGTTTATATTCTTGTATAGCGGCTACCTTGTTTGGGTTAGGTTTTATACCTTCTGTTGTTACTATGTGACCGAGGAATTCTGTTTCTGTTTTCAAGAATTCGCATTTGTCAAGCTGAACTTTAAGGTTTACTTCCTTAAGTTTTCGGAATATTTTGTTTAATGCGACCAGGTGTTCGTCTAGGCTAGTTGAAAATATTATTATATCGTCTAGGTAAACCCAACAAAATACTCCTATGTATTCTGCTAAGATGGAGTTCATTAATCTTTGAAATGTTGCAGGAGCATTCTTAAGGCCGAAGGGCATACGAACGAATTCATAATGCTCGTCGTCAGTGAAAAATGCTGTTTTTTGGATGTCATCCTCTGCAATCTCAATTTGGTGGAATCCTTTTGCGAGATTCAAGGTCGTAAAGTATTGTGCTCTGCCTAGTTTATCTAGTATCTCGTCCATGTTGCGCATAGGGAATTTGTCATCTATTGTGACGTCGTTGAGTTTGCGATAGTCAATTACAATCCGCCATTTTTTTTCTTTAGAGGCGTCCAATTTTTTGGGCACTACCCAGATTGGTGCTGAGTATGGTGAGTTACTCCGGCGTATGATGCCTTGTTTCAACATTTCCGATATTTGTTTTTTGACTTCAGTCCTGTGTGCCTCTGGGTATCTGTAGGTTTTAGTTTAAATTGGAATTTCGTTGATCGTCTTTATATGGTGTTTAATCACACTAGTGAATGAGAGATCGCTTCCTTCCTGATAGAATATTGAAGCGTTACGAGAAACAAGGTTAAAAATTCCTTTTTTCTCCTCTTCATTCAGATGGTTTACCCTTAATTGATCAATAATGGGTTTCGTACTTGTTTCCGTGAAATATATTTCTTGTAGTAATATTTCTGGAATAAGATTGGCGTAATCTTCGGTGTACGGGCGTTCCATATTGGTTAAAGTTTCTGAACTTAGTTTTTCGCAAGGTAGATTGGGATTTTCGTTCCCTGTACTACTAAGATCTTTTTTATTTCCGATCAGACCATCATATGCCTCGTGGAATTTATGTTCAAGGAATTCAGCTGTTTTATTCAACATGCCGAATTACTTAAATAATGGTATTTTGACCTTAGCGTTGACGTGGAACGCTGAGCTGGCGGTTTTAATTGTTATTGGTTTGTCCAATTTTGTTTGCCATTTTGGGTGGCATAACCCTGGGTTGAGGATACTTGTTTCTGACCCGGTGTCTATCAGTATCCTCAGTGTATATTTATCTTCTTTTGTTTTAACTATTATATAGGGAAGTCGGCCGATGGGGTTGCTTCCCGAAAAAACGTATTTTGGATATTTATTTGTCTTTGGTAATACGCAGACGAGGTGTCCATTGGTTCCATGTTGTTAGGGGGGTTATTATTATTAAACCTTTGGTTATGATATTGTCCACTACTGGACGGCCGGTTTTGAGGTGTCTGGTTATGGTTATAATTTGGGTTTCTTACTTGTCCACTATGGGGATATCTGTAGTTTTGAAATCGCCTACTGGGGGTAAAATTTTGGTTTCTAAACTGTCCGCTGGAGGAGCATTTATGATTTTGTGACTGCCCACTAGTGGAGTCGAAAGATGGGTTATTGTTATTAAACCTTTGGTTAGTGTCGTTTGTTCTGAAAGGGTTTCTTGTGAAGGTATTATTAAATTTGTTAGATTTATTGATGTTTCTGAAATTGTCCGTCTGTCCTGTAGTCATGTAAGCGTATCCTGACTCATGTAAGATATCCATTGCCTCTTCCAAAGTTTTTGGTTGCCGGCATGCTAAAATTCCTTTCATTGGTTCTGGAATTTTACTTTTGAAAAGGCGTAAGGCCATTTCACATTTTTTTTTGACTTCGAAAGATGTTACTAAGGTTTTATCTAATTTTGTTTTATTATTTAGTCGCCTTAGGGCTTTTTTTAATGTGTCATAGAAGTTTTGACAGTTATATATGAAATTGAGTCCCCTTAAGTCATCGTATAATTGCTCAATTGTCTTTTTATCCCCGAAATATTGGAAAAAAAATTTTTTTACCTCATGCCAACTTGTCACACAGTTATTTATTTCGAGGGCTTCCCGAGCTTTCCCCACTAATTTACTTTTTATTATATCTAGAAAGAGTAGTTGACTATTGGTGTCATATTTTGAAAGACAAGGTTGGATCATGTCCAATAAATCTATAAAATTGTGTAGTGTTTCCGAACTTCCATTATATATTGGAAGAGAGTTTAAATACTTAACTGGGTCTAAACTTAATGCTAAACTTGGTTCAATTACTATCCCTGGTGTTGTCATCTTGAGTTCTTTGAAAAGGTTTGAGAGGTCTTCCTCGTTTTCCAGTTTCCTTTTTTTGTCTAGTTCGCAGGTTCACAGGTTCACAGGTTCGCTGCCTTGCTGGTTTAGTGGTTCACTGAATAGTTGCTTAACTGGTTCACTGTTTTTTATTTTTGTACCGGTTTTTTTCTTTTTGAAGACAAAAAATTTCACTTTTGTACTATTTTTTCTTTTTAAAAAAAAATTATCGAAACTATTTTAAACTATTTCTTTAATCGGGAACGTTGTCACTTTATTTCCTTTGCCGGCTTTCTTTTTAAACAAGGAGTTCTAAGATAGCACTGTTTTCTTTGTGGAAAGTGATATTTTTTATACACTGTTTTCTTAATCGAAACTTTATTTTTATATACCGTTTTCTTTATCGAAGCTGATATTTTTATACACTGTTTTCTTAATCGAAGCTTTATTTTTATATACCGTTTTCTTTATCGAAACTGATATTTTTATGCACTGTTTTCGAAACTTTATTTTTATATACCGTTTTCTTTATCGAAACTGATATTTTTATACACTGTTTTCTTAATCGAAATTCTATTTTTATATACCGTTTTCTTTATCGAAACTGATATTTTTATGCACTGTTTTCGAAACTTTATTTTTATATACCGTTTTCTTTATCGAAACTGATATTTTTATACACTGTTTTCTTAATCGAAACCGTAATGTATATTACTTTTTCCGACTGCGCCAATTACGTGGTGTGCTGAGCGTTTTGGATTAAAAAAAACTTATTTGTTTTTTTTTCTTTTATTATTTTTTTTTTTTTTTTATTAATTTTATTTTTTTACTTTTGAACAAAACTTATTTTAGATTAACATTTTATAATATATTATTTGGTTATTATCTACTAGCAAAAGGGCGCTGTCCAAAGCTAGGCTGCACCTTATTGCTAGAGTGGTTGAATTAGACTGGCTTACATTTTCTTAATTTCTAATTTTGTAACTTATTCTAAAGCACTTCTCGTGGGAATGGAATGTGCATGATAACCAAATATTCATATTTCATTTGGTGTAATGACATATGAGTACTAGGATTTTGTCTGTGTTGTTGGAGCAAGAAGCAAGTGTCGGCATAAATGGTGGGAAACTTTTGTTGCGAAATTATATGCCGTTAGGCAAAGAAGGGGAATATGTGAGGTGGTTGGGTTAATAGAGTAATGTGCCGTTAGGCAAAGGGGAGTATGGGAAGGTTTAAGAGAAACGGTTTGGTTGACGTTCTGGTTGCCGGCATGCTAAAATTCCTTTCATTGGTTCTGGAATTTTACTTTTGAAAAGGCGTAAGGCCATTTCACATTTTTTTTTGACTTCGAAAGATGTTACTAAGGTTTTATCTAATTTTGTTTTATTATTTAGTCGCCTTAGGGCTTTTTTTAATGTGTCATAGAAGTTTTGACAGTTATCTATGAAATTGAGTCCCCTTAAGTCATCGTATAATTGCTCAATTGTCTTTTTATCCCCGAAATATTGGAAACAAAATTTTTTTACCTCATGCCAACTTGTCACACAGTTATTTATTTCGAGGGCTTCCCGAGCTTTCCCCACTAATTTACTTTTTATTATATCTAGAAAGAGTAGTTGACTATTGGTGTCATATTTTGAAAGACAAGGTTGGATCATGTCCAATAAATCTATAAAATTGTGTAGTGTTTCCGAACTTCCATTATATATTGGAAGAGAGTTTAAATACTTAACTGGGTCTAAACTTAATGCTAAACTTGGTTCACTTACTATCCCTGGTGTTGTCATCTTGAGTTCTTTGAAAAGGTTTGAGAGGTCTTCCTCGTTTTCCAGTTTCCTTTTTTTTGTCTAGTTCGCAGGTTCACAGGTTCACAGGTTCGCTGCCTTGCTGGTTTAGTGGTTCACTGAATAGTTGCTTAACTGGTTCACTGTTTTTTATTTTTGTACCGGTTTTTTTCTTTTTGAAGACAAAAAAGTTCACTTTTGTACTATTTTTTCTATTTAAAAAAAAAAATTATCGAAACTATTTTAAACTATTTCTTTAATCGGGAACGTTGTCACTTTATTTCCTTTGCCGGCTTTCTTTTTAAACAAGGAGTTCTAAGATAGCACTGTTTTCTTTGTGGAAAGTGATATTTTTTATACACTGTTTTCTTAATCGAAACTTTATTTTTATATACCGTTTTCTTTATCGAAGCTGATATTTTTATACACTGTTTTCTTAATCGAAGCTTTATTTTTATATACCGTTTTCTTTATCGAAACTGATATTTTTATGCACTGTTTTCGAAACTTTATTTTTATATACCGTTTTCTTTATCGAAACTGATATTTTTATACACTGTTTTCTTAATCGAAATTCTATTTTTATATACCGTTTTCTTTATCGAAACTGATATTTTTATGCACTGTTTTCGAAACTTTATTTTTATATACCGTTTTCTTTATCGAAACTGATATTTTTATACACTGTTTTCTTAATCGAAACCGTAATGTATATTACTTTTTTCGACTGCGCCAATTACGTGGTGTGCTGAGCGTTTTGGATTAAAAAAAACTTATTTGTTTTTTTTCTTTTATTATTTTTTTTTTTTTTTATTAATTTTATTTTTTTACTTTTGAACAAAACTTATTTTAGATTAACATTTTATAATATATTATTTGGTTATTATCTACTAGCAAAAGGCCGCTGTCCAAAGCTAGGCTGCACCTTATTGCTAGAGTGGTTGAATTAGACTGGCTTACATTTTCTTAATTTCTAATTTTGTAACTTATTCTAAAGCACTTCTCGTGGGAATGGAATGTGCATGATAACCAAATATTCATATTTCATTTGGTGTAATGACATATGAGTACTAGGATTTTGTCTGTGTTGTTGGAGCAAGAAGCAAAGGAGTATCCGACAGGTTTTGCAGTGTCGGCATAAATGGTGGGAAACTTTTGTTGCGAAATTATATGCCGTTAGGCAAAGAATGGGAATATGGGAGGTGGTTGGGTTAATAGAATAATGTGCCGTTAGGCAAAGGGGAGTATGGGAGGGTTTAAGAGAAACGGTTTGGTTGACGTCTCGGACGTAACTTGCCCAATATCAAATCTATATCGATTCGCAAGAGGAAACGGATGGTTGAACACCCCGGGATGATACTAAGGAACTAAATATGGACTACGAGTATGGTAAGAGGAGGAATTGGTAAACCCTCAAATGGGCATCACAATGGGTCTACATTGACCTAAGTGCGCTGGGGCTGAGCTATTGGCTCTCCTACAGCAACCCGCAAACCTAACCTAACCTATTAATTTTTAGTCAAAAACAGAAAACCGGATGCCAAAATGTACCTAGTTTTTGAGAAATTAAGAAAAACTAGAAATATTTTTTTCCAAGAAAAACACTTCTTTTTTTGGTTTTCTCAAATTTGACCTGATCAGGTCAATTATTAATTAGGGAATTATCCCTTTTTTATTTTTTATAACATACCATCCGATTTTAATCTAATAATAAAAAAAACGAATTAACTTTTTACTTTACTTACTAGTTTTACTTTTAATTTTTTTTAATTTCTCAAAAACTAAGATACATTTTGACATCCGGTTTTCAGTTTTTGACTAAAAATTAATAAGAGCATTGAATTTTGAAAATAAAAATAATAGTTAATTACATAAAATTTTGAAAAAAACTAGTTTAAACACTTTTTTTTTATTTTTTTTTTGTCAAAATTTTGAGTTTGAAAATAATTTTTTTTAAAACTGTTCACTTAAACAACTTAATTTAAAAATTAAATAAAAACTGGCTTTCCAAAAAAATATAACAAGGCTTTGTATCATTCACCGTTGTTTTCAAATAATTTTTTTTCTGATTTAGGTCAATTTTTTAGAAAATTACCCCTCCCGCCTAAACGGGGGGAAATAGACCCCCCCTCCCGTACGATTTTTGTCTTGTCTTAACCCCACCTACACGTTCAAGCTTTTTGGTGCACCTTAAACCAATCACCCTGCATATTGAAAACGTGACCGTGCAAATAATTGTGACAAATGTGGATACACAATAATATATTAAAAAAAAAAATTATATAAATTTATTACTTATTATTTTTAACATATTTTTGTATAGTTGTGGTAGAAGACCTTATTATTGAAAATTTATTGGATTGTATTTTGGTAGAAGACTTTAACAATAGTTATCAAAAACATAATATGAAAAATTATTTAAGCAGAAGGCCAAAAAATAATAAAAATTAACATTTCGTTGTTTTGATTATAAAGAAAATTTGATTTAAAATGAAAGTTACTTGTTTTTTGCTGGATTTCGACTCGTTTTCTTCGTGTAAAAAGCTGGTTTTAAATGGTCAATTGAAATTAATTGGTTTTTGTCGTTTATAAGTTGTGACTTTGGTTTTTTCGAAGCGATCAATTTCTTCGAACGGGTTTTATACGGTGGATAAAGACTTCCACGATTCACCTCTTTACAAACAAAATCGTATTTGCAATTGCAATAAGGCTTTTGTAAGATGTCGATGAAAACGTTCAAAAAAACCATTAGCGTGCAGATGATATGTTGTCGTTGGGATTCGTTTATTACCTAGAGCTTCGGGTATCTCTTTTAAAGAGGCTTGACTCAAGTTCAGTGCCTTGATCAGTAGTGATCGTTTGATGTACTCCAAATCTCGAAACCCCGTTTTAAAAGCTGCTAGTACTGTTGAGGCGTTCATTTTTTTGATTTGAATGAACTCAGGCCACAAAGCTGTCACTGATTGTAAGGAGGTGAGTAACCCCTTGCGATGGGTGGTAGTGGACCAATTAAATCCATATGGATGTGCGAAATTCTTCCCTCGGGACTAGGAAACTTTCAATGTTCAGAAGCCGTATGTCTGGTAATTTTGGATTTTCGACAACAAGAAATGCCTTTTCGGCCATCCGTCCATCTGTTGACATCACCGTTCATCTTAGGCCAAAAGTATCTTGCAGTAATTATCTTTCGCATTTTATTTGAACCTGGATGTAAAAGTGTGTGATATTGTCAAAAAAATTTCGGCGAAAAATTTCGGGAATGTAGGGAACGTTTTTTTCCGGTAAACGTTTCGCAAAAAATTTCGACATCATTCAATGGAATATTTGTTTTCCCTTAAAAGGTGGATTTTAACGTTTTAAAAGCTTGTAATCGTTTTCTTGCTCTGAATGCTGACAATATCAAAATATATCAATTCGACGTACAATCGCGATAAAGTCTCAGCGACGATATGTTGTGTGCCTTTGACAAAGCGAATGTCGGTTGTGAATTCAGCGATAAATTCTAAGTAGCGAGTTTGACGAGGCGTACTCTGGGTGAACGCCTTGTTCTAGGACGTTCACCCTTAAGTTTGGTAAAGAACAAGAACTATTTATTTCTAAAATCATCTTCAGTGTGATGTCCATTTTCTATTGGTTACCTATTCCAGGAATAATTGGGTAACGGCCCTACATCAGGCAAAAGTAGTAAGAACTGGGGAATCCAGAAAGTGCCCTCGACGGTGACTCGTTCAAAGTTTGAAAGTTAGCGTTTATAACATGAGTGTTTTGTTGTTGACAATGGAAGAGTGCCGTGCGTTAGAAGGAAATAAGCAGCGTGGTTTTCTGTAGCTCAAGGAGGCCACCACAAAACGGCGGTAGATAACTCTCTATCCCTGAACATAATCTGGGTAACGAGCGTTAATACCGTCAAATATTGAGCAAGTCAAGGGGAATTGACGGAAGATAAGATGTTGGGACTTGATTTTGGATCCAGTTCAAAACAGACTTGAGCTACATCTTCAGGGTAGGCAATCCCAGTGGCTTTGTGGATAAAATCAAAATGTCGAGTCTTACAATTGAGTCTTTCCTCAACTAAACGACGTTTTAGGTTCGACGTAAAATAAAATTAACACGGGTATTGGGAGCCCTATAGCTTGTTCCAGACGAATGTCCTTCAAGGAGTTTAACTAGGATCATTCTCTTTCCAACATTAGGTTGGCCCCCTTGTGGGACCTTCGTGCTTGCTGTGGTTATCCAAGCGGAAACGCATGGGCATTTGTAGGACGGTATCGTTCCTCTGCAAGGTGTGTGGACATTATGTTCACATAATTGCTACTTTTGGTAACTACTTCAGGGCTTCTAAATTAACCCTTAAGTGGGTGTGCACATCGTGGGGTAAAGGTTTAATTGTTAGATACCCATGTAAAGCTTACCTACAACCTTTTACATAATACCGAAAATGTTTGACGTTTTTCAATATCCCAAGAAGTTCGCGATCGGCTGGGCTCAGACGTGTTGAATAGAAACCCAATTGCTCCCAAAAGTTATTATGGTATTGCTGGAGGACTCCTCCGATTGCGTCGTTAGAAGGGTCTACCATAATACTGACTTGCGCTAGAGACTTTAAATGAAAAGCATAGTTCGCTGCTGTAGATTTCGCTTGAGAACTTGGAACGCTTCTTCGTACGTTCCGGGCCATTGAAAATTTGGTTTCGCTTAACTTTTTTTTATCCGTTTTATTATTTTCTAATAGTTCGTAAAGGCGTTTGTCGTTAGACGCCACATTTTTTTAAATGTTCATATTTTTCAAGTGCGGGAGGTGAAACTAGCTCATCTGCTACCGAATCCATGGAGTTCGATTATTTAATGAATCCACTAAAAAATCATACTGGGTGTTGGATGCAGTGATGTTTTTTAATCGGAATTGAGTTTCTATTTGGAGAAACCATCAACCTGGCCTACTATTCCAGAGCAAGAGAAAATTGTTCTTCTTCTTCTTGTTCTGACCCATCGTTGACTTTTGAAACCATAGCCATTTAGAGTCACCTACTACCCCAAAAAAAAAAAAATAAGAATAAGGGTGTTTTGATAAACGCAGACTAACTAAGTTCTGCAATAACAAAACTGAATAAAAACACTTTTCTTAAACAACAAAAAAATGGTTTGTTATTTTATTTGTAAGTATTTTGGACATAGCTACTAAAATAATAAGGGGGAGAGTACGATAACTTTGGCGCCAAGAATTGATAACAGTTTATTGTAGAACAGTTCAATACAAGCATTTTTTACTATGGGTGGGGGGGGGGCTTTCTCCCTCCGTTTGGGCGGGAGGGGCAATTTTATAAAAACAGTGCTAAAAATTTAAAACAAATATTAAAAAATAACGGTAAAACTTACAACTAAGTTTTATATCTTTTTTTAAAGCCAATACTATTTTCTATTAGTATTTTTTATATCAAGTGAAACCTATGCACAGTCTTTGAAAAAACGGACTTTAAACTCAAAAATTGCAAAAAAAGGTAAGAAAAAACTTTGAAGTGTGATTTTTCAAAACTGTAAAACAAAATACTACTTTTTTTCATAAAATTCGTTGCTCATATTAATTCTAAATTATAAACTGAAAACAAAATGATTTTATGTTTTCTGGTTTTTGAGAAAATGGAAAATTACTAAAGCTTATAAAGGTATGTTTGGGGGAGCATACTGCCCCCCTGCAACCCCCCTGCTTGGACACACTAAAGGATTTGGGGTGGATGCGAGTTTTTTAATCAAATTTTACAGTTTTGAAAAATCACACTTCAAAGTTTTTTTTTACCTTTTTTTCGCATTTTTTGAGTTTAAAGTCCGTTTTTTCAAAGACTATGCATAGGTTTCACTTGATTTAAAAAACATCTAATAGAAAATAGTATTGGCTTTAAAAAAAGATATAAAACTTAGTTGTAAGTATTACCGTTATTTTTTAATATTTCTTTTAAATTTTTAGCACTGTTTTTTATAAAATTGCGCCTCCCGCCCAAACGGAGGGAGATAGACCCCCACCCATAGTAAAAAAATGCTTGTATTGATCTGTTCTACAAAAACAGTTATCAATTATTGGCGCCAAAGTTATCGTACTCGTGCCGAAAACTCTTATAAGAAAGTAGTTTTTGTAATTTTCCATTTTTTTCAAAAACCAGAAAACATAAAATCATTTTGTTTTCAGTTTATGATTTAAAATTAATATGAGCAACGAATTTTATAAAAAAAAAAGTAGTATTTTATTTCACAGTTTTGAAAAATCACACTTCAAATATATTCCAAGTTTTATTAGATTCTAATACTTTAGATTTAAGATTAAATGGGACAGACGGCCACGTTGTTGGATAGAGAATAGGGAATATGTTAAAATTGACATTAGCGGAAAAACCACGGCGAACATCGTTTTTTAGCAGAAATTTTCTTAGTTTTGAAAAAGATAAGATGTTTGGGAAACTAGGGAAATAATGTAGGTTCAAACTATGAAAGAGAGAATACAAGAATAAACTTTGGCGTTTTCACTTTTTTGAATTTTCGATCAAAGACTTGACAATTTTTACAACACTTTATTAATTCAACTTAAATATAATTAAATGGAATAACCTCTAAATCGGAAAGACAAATTAAAAGTGAGGTTAGCCACGAGGCAAAATTAAGAATTAAGAGATGAATTCTTTCCATTACCATCGACTGCTCCACTATGCGGGCTTGTTGATGTCTGATGACTTCCTCGTGTTCGAAGTTGGTGTTTGTGCCTCTTGTGATTGCCACTTTCGGACTGCACTATGTACATTTTTTACCTAATGTTTTTAAAATAACACCAGGTATTCATTTCTTCTTCTTAAAAAATACTTCTTCTTCTTGCCAAAAAAAATACCATTTGTTGCGGATAGAATTTACTGTTCTTTTCGCAAAGTTTCCTTTCATTGGGTCTGGAAACAGGGCCTCCAGAATTGTTCGATGTGTACGACCATGCTGCTTTTCTGCTGGTGAAATTCCCGAAATTATTATTTCACACAAATAAACAGAACTTTCTACGTAAAAAGGCAGTAACTCGGTTTCAGAAATAAAAATGGAATTCGCCCAACCATGTTGAACATACCACATGACTTTTTTAATTACTTCATCACTTTTTGATTCGAAACCTTCATAATTTTCTCTTTAAAATCATCGAACGATTTTTGCTGCTATTTACCCCAAATTAAAGGTGCATCCTTAGACCTAAGATTGTTAAGCGGAACCGCTAGATGTGAAAAATTTGGAACAAATTGATTGTAGTAGTCTAACTTACCAACAAACAAAATGTTAAATTTTGCATTTAACTAGATGACATTTCAACCCACGATCTTCGAAACGTTGATATAGTGTCTTCAGATTCATCAAGTGCTCAGCATTGTTTTGGCCTGAAACGATAACATCATCTAAATATGAGACACAAAAATCAAGACCTGCAGTAAGTTGCTCCATGTAGCGTTGGAAAATTCCAGTCGAGCTAGCAGTACCGAAAGAAAGTCGTTGGTATTTGAATAATCCAAGAAGAGTTTTGATGATACAAACGCGCTTGGATTCCTTACCAAGTGGAATTTGGAGGTAAGCATCAGATAGATCCACTTTTGAAAAACACCGACCAACTTAAAGACTGCAAAATAATTTCTGTATACGAGAAACTGGATGCCTATCAATTTAAAACTGAGTGTTTATGGTGACCTTAAAATCACCACAAAGTCGAAGATCTCCTTTCTGCTTCTTCATAACAACAATGGAAGCAGCCTACTGACTATTCTCTACGGCTCGCAAAATACTTTTTAAACAGCGGCTGGTTGAGCGAAAGGCACTGGTCGGTATTTAAAATACCGAGGACGGCTATAGGGTTTCATTGTAAGATGGCCGATAAAATGTTTTCTACAGCCAAGTTCGGAAGTAAAAACAGAAAATAGTCTCCACAAAGTTCACGTGCTTGTGCTGCGAGCTGATCACGAGACTCATCTGCCAACTGTAAAATTTTATCCTCATTTGGATACTTAACCTCAAACTGGAAAACCTCAAACCAATTAAGACCCATGATGTTTTTCTTGTAAGCTCTAACGTTCCTTCCACTAGCTGATGTATGGTGTGTGCTGACACATTCTCTCTTTTTCGATTGTCTGACCTTTGTTTCGTTCCTGCCTGACCTCGTGGCTTTGAATGCCTATAAAACGTTTTTTTTAATGAAACTCCACCTTCGAATCGCTGGGCTGCTGAAAAACATACGCTTTTGATGTGACCCTTCTTACTGCAGAGGTCACACACTGAATCCAGCTGGAGACAATCATTTCGATCGTGATAAACACTGCACCCTTGACAAGATTTTCGTGCTTGGTTGTCATACGTTTGTTTTGGCTTATGATTTGCATTAATTAAGTTAATCTCAGCAGATGCAATGCATTTTCTATCTTTTAAGATTTCACTTGCGAGCTGGGTAGACTCATAAGCCTATGCAATGTCCTTAATCTCATCCAGTGAAGGAAAATATCATGTGGAGTATGAAATACTAGCTGTCTCGTATCATCAAATATGCATATAACTAATTACATCCTTCTTTACCGCAAACAAAGGCGCAGCTCCATTCCACTCCTCTTAATTCCGCTATCCGTTCTGCATACGACTGGCTAGGAAGTATTTTTGTGCGAAGGAACTTACAGCGCGAAGCCAAAACATGTAATTTTGTTCAAAAATGGCGAGTTAGTTTTTCCGTGAGTTCTTTAAAAGTGTGCCTACTTACGTTCTCTGTTTCAAAAAGCTTCTTAAGCAACTCGTTGACATCTTTACTACACTCTGATAAAAAATGTGATTTTTGAATGTTATTATCTTCTATAGAATTAGCAGTATTTGATTTTTTCCATAAATTCTCTGTTGGACTCAAAGATTTGTTCCATTCATTTTTGTTGCTGTGTCAGCAATTTCCCGACTGCTTCTTTATCCATTAAATTGCCCGATCCTCGTCACCACAATGTCGAATTTACAATCAAAGACTTGACTATTTTTTTTACCACTTTATTAATTCAACTTAAATTTAATTAAATGAAATAATCCCTTAATCGGAAAGACAAATTCAAAGTGAGGTTAGCCACGAGGCAAGTATAAGTATAAAATTATAAAAGGGAATGTCAAATTGTGCAAGTAAACAAGAGTTGCCATTGTGCAGATATGTTTCTGATGTAACACACTTTGTTGTTGTTTAACTTGTGATGTAATTTTCGTCTGTGATGTAAGCATCTTACACTCTTTTACTCATTGCTTGGGGTAAAGTCATAACAAGATTCCAACATTTAATTTTTTTTCTGTTTGTGCGTACGCCACAAGTGACAAAAACACAACAAAAAAAAGCTAAAAAAACAAGTGTCGTAATCTTCCATGGGTTCCCACCATGAATGAAAGAATGCAATATTACGACACTTTGGCATTTTCACTTTGTTGTTGTTTCGCTTATGACGTAATTTTCACTTGTGACGTAAGCACCTTGCACTCTTTTTCTCATCGGTTGGGGTAAAATCATAAGGAGATTCCACCATTTAATTGTTTTTCTGTTTGTGCTTACGTCACAAGTGACAAAAACACAACAACAAAAAGCTGAGAAGAACTAAATGTCGTAATTTTGTATTCTTTTATTCATGGGTTCACACTATGAATAAAAGAATAGTATTCTTTCATTCATGGGTTCATACTTTGTGGGGTTACACTCTGTCAGTGTATACACGACACGTGAGCACGCTACTGTTACTTTCTATGTTTCCTTGGTATACACCTCTGCATGAATTTATTTTGAATTAAGTAATTTTTATGAATAAGCGAACCTAACAAAGTTATCAGAAGACATTGTATTTAAACGATAATATTATTCTGTTTTTTTTTTTTAAATAATAAGTTATGTTTTAACATTACCTGGAATTGCAGGCGTGTATCCAGTGTTATTATGGTTACCTAAGGTTTAATTGAAAAAAAGGTTAATAATAAGTATGTATTTTATGATAAAGCATATCTTTGGAACAAATAACTCATGAGTTACTATTTTCCATTTATTTATTTATTTTTTTTTATTTCAACTACTGACAATATGTCTTAAGTTGTGTATTTATGCCCTAATTCACAGTGTTAATTTAAGTCATCAATAAATTGAAGTTTTTAATGAGTATTCGCTCCATAGCTCATACGATTTTTTGCCAACGGTGATGTCTTTCATCTAAATTTTTTTTTCCGGAGTAACTTTTTAACGGTACCTGCCCTTGAACGGTAATTTTTTGATACCGATTGTCTCTTAAACGGCTTAACCGATTGTGACGAAATTCTATATTGTAATGGTCGTCTAGGTTTGCCACAAATTAGTTACAAGTTGAAAAAAAATTTAAACAAAAAAATTTGGGACCATTTGTTTTCTCATTTTTTTTACATAATTTCAAGCATAAAATGTTAACACTTAATAAAAACAAGGCTTTTTCCAAATGGGTTCTGATCACAAACAAATTATTTTTTTAATAAAAAAAAAAAGGTAAGCCATTAGGACACCAATGAACAATCAATTGGTGACTTGATACTAACCTTAGACTAACCGTTTAGGTAGTTATGGTTACTACCATGGATTTCAATAGTTTAAAATGTTGATTTTTTTGTAAGAAACAGAAAGCTGACCTTTTCGCAGAACATCTCTCAAATGTCTTTAAAAAATTCCCTGAAAGTGCAGCAGCAAATAACTTACAATTTGTTGGTAGAAATGATAACTTAAAAATTCCCTTCATCTAATTACTGCTCAGGTTTTGAAAGAAATGCTTACAATAGCCTTGTCAAAACTCCAACATATAAAAAATACATGCCTTTAACTTCGTTATGTTCCACATCATTGAAAATTGAAGTCATTGTCGTACCAAAGTCATTATTGTACCAAAGCAAGGTAAGCCACCAACAGAAGTAACATCAGGCATGAAAAATTAACCTTATGAAACGTATCGAAAGTTAAAACAAAAGTGTATCGAATTGAACTTTTTCATTTTCCAAAAACAGTTTTTTTCGTTCTTTATTTTCCAATTTTGTTTTTTTTTTCATTTTTAAAACAAGCTTATAATTTGTTATAACAGTTTGGACCTTAAAAATGCTTCTTCGTGAATTTTGAAAAATTTGCTTCTATGTCATTTTGCCAACTGACCTGACCACACAATTGACAACTTTTTAGTACAAAGGGCTAATTCTATAGTCTGTGAAAACAAAACAAGAATTGATTCCAATGGTCCTTCTTGCTCAAGGGGAAGAGGATAATTTTGAATATTTTGAACAAATTACTGTTTATGTGAAAACTATATAACAACAGTTGTTGTTAGCTATTCTTAATTAAATTTTATGTCAAATCAATGCTGAGGAAGTCCCGATTTGTAGACGATTTGTACATTAAGGCCCAGTTTTTTAGTTCGAGATTATTCCAGGGTTAGATAAACCCTGAGTTAATTGTGATGAAAACAGGATTTTCAGTTAGTTTTGATGTCTGAAGTTAACTCAAAACTAATCTAGCTAAATTAGTTTGTTAATTTTGAGTGAATTCGGGATCTCAAACTTACATACAGCCGTGTTTCCATCGGCGTCGACTCGAGGTTAATCTATAACCCTGGAATAATCTTGCACTGAAAAACAGGGCCTCAGTCTTACATTTGCTGCCATAAGAGCTGTAATAGATACGATACAAATTTATAAAACAAGAATAAGCACCAGATTTTAGTTTTGATTTTTAAATTGCAATAACACAGCTTTGGAGTCACAAAATCAGGAACACAAAGAAAGAGCAAAACAAAAAGCCCGATAGAAACAGACGGATGACAAAAAAAATTATTCAGTTCAATAAATGGTCGAACGAATTGTGTTATTTGGGATTATCAATGAAAATACCACTTAAATGCGTCTAATTCAGTGGCTGAGGAAAATTGTACTGAATTTCATGAAAGTGTACTTGCGTACTTGAGCATATTGTATCGAAAAAAAACAGTTGTATCGACTTTTCCAAACGTGAGTAACATCTAAGACACCAATATCGCTTATGCCAATTATGGCAAAAGTTTTTGTAAAACTGCACCTAAACAGGCTAAGTAAAATAATAGAAGAACGAAAACTAATACCAAATCCACGATATACCAAGCACATCGAATTACGGATTGTTAAAAAACCACTTAAAGAAAATAAGTATGTTCCGCTCTATTTCTAGATGCTGCTCAAACCTTTTACAATCTTTAGTATTTTTGACCTGAGAACAAACTGCAGGAAAGGTACCTTCCCAGACAGTTCTTTGAAATACTCTTATCATAATAACCGACTCTTTAGAGTACGGTACTAACAAGAATGCTCGAAACTTCAGCAAATTGAAGGCGGTGTATCACAAGAAAGTATGGACCAAACCCTGTAATAATAATAATAATAATAATAATATAATAATCTTACTTATACTATAAATGCGAATGTTACATTTTTCAATAAAGGTTCGACTTTGACCAAAGTTTTTTTTTAATATTATATAATTCGCAGCGCTGATTGCTTTGCGTTTTATATGGTCAATTACAACGACCAAAATAAAATATGTGTCTTAGGAGAGTGTGGACGGCCTAAATGATGATGCCTACCGTTCACACTCAGGCGGAACACATCGGAGCAAAGGCTACTACCTTCTTTTTGAATTTTATTCATTTGATGCTCCACTAAAAATAAAAATAAAAATTAACAACTAGCAATAGTTGTTGTTATTATTTTATTTTAATTTATTTTCCTTTTAGTAAATAATAACGTAGCCCCGGCATACAATTTTCAATAAAGGTTCGACTTTGACAAAAGTTTTCCTTTAAAAATTCGCAGCGCTGATTGCTTTGCGTTTATGGTCAATTACAACGACCAACATAAAATATGTGTCTTAGGAGGGGTTGAATACGAAATCAAAACTTCTCAAATCCCGACTAACAAAATCCCGATTGCCAAAATCCCGACTGACGATATCTCGACTGACTAACTACTTTTTTTTGGTAAAGGCAAGTAGTGAATTAACAACAAAATAGAGAGCTTGTGAATTTTTAGAAACCTTGGCTAATGTTATTCTGAAGGCTTGTTTAAAATAATGCCAAAAATAAGTGAATTAAAATCGCGTCATAAGAATAGAAGCAGTGCAAAAATCAACGTTGTTATTAAGTGGTAAGATCTTTTTCTATATTGATAGATAATTTTACAGGGGGTGTAAAATCCTAATATAGAACCATTGAATTGATGACACAAAACACAAAAATTAATGGATACAGCTACAAATTCTTGCTTGAATTAATGTTTTCGAAAATATATGATATTTTTGGGTAAACCTTATGAATTTTTCAACATGACAAAGTCCTTATTACTCCCATCCCGAGTAGCAAAACCATGCATTAAGAGCCAAATTGTACATTTTTTGGTTTCACCAATGTCTTAAAATTGGGTTGGGGTCAAAATCCCGAAAACCGAAATACCGAAAAACCAAAAACCCGAAAATCCATAATCCAGAAAACCCAAAATCCAGAAAATCCAGAATCCCGAAAACCCACAATCCCGAAAATCCATAATCCAGAAAACCCAAAATCCCGAAAAGCCAGAATCCCGAATGATATCCCGAAATCCCGAAAAATTATATAAAATGAAAAATTTGCGCAAATTTTTCATTTTATATAATTTTATAAATTATTTAAAAGGAATATCATACAATATAAATTCATATTAATTATGATAATGTTATGTAATTAAACCATCTAATTGACTGTTATTGTTATTATATTTCGTTTATTTCTATTGTTATTGTTAAATTCTATGTTATACCTGTATGACTTTATCTTCAATTAAAGATTCAATGTGCAGACAATTTTGACTTTTTCTGTTTTGTTTTCGAGATTTTGGCCTTTCTGGATTGTGGGTTTTCGGGATTTTGGGTTTTCCGGATTGTGGGTTTTCGGGATTCTGGCTTTTCGGGATTTTGGGTTTTCTGGATTATGGATTTTCGGGATTCTGGGTTTTCTGGATTCTGGATTTTCGGGATTGTGGGTTTTCTGGATTCAGATTTTCGGGATTGTGTCCGTCTCCCCTTAAAATTGTCTTAAAATTGTGGTTGGCGAGCCACATGCGGGAGTGTACAAGCTAATTTCAGACCTTGCTAAGGAACTTGTTTTAGCGAAGACAACTGTTGATAAAATAAGAAGCGGAGAACCTGTAAAAAAAACTAAAACCTACCTTAAGAATGTTAAAATACAAAACGTGCTTATTAAGAGAACGTAAATTATTAAAGTGCAATTTTTAATAAATGTAGCAACATAAAATACCTACTTTAATTAAAAAAATTAGCAACAAACATAGCTCTTTATTAAATAAAATGAAGAAACTACAACAACATAAAACACTTTCTGGAATAAAAAAAATATAGAAATATAAATAGAAATCTATTTATTTTTAAATTTATTTTATTTTCTATTTTTTTAAACCACCCTTTTAAGGGCGAACAATTTTCTTAAAGAGATATAAAAATGAATATTCAATAAAGCGATGTAGGCAAGGGATGCGGTCTATCTATCGGAGGCACCAATTTCCATTATTTCATTAGTACATGGGTGGCTCGCTTTGCGGGTTCAAGGGATTTTAGCTTCCTTTTTGTAGTCAGTCCCGCTAACGCAACTTCGTTGCTCCGCTAAGGGTATATCCAGTTGTCTGGCAGGTGCCTGAGTCCAATGTTTCCATATTCCACAGCACCTGGGTGGACCGCTTCGCGGGTTGAAGGGGTTCTACCTCCCTTTCTGTAGTGAGTCCCACTCACACAACTTCGTTGCTCCGCTTATGGTATGTCCAGTTGTCTGAGTTGTCTGGCAGGCGCCTGAGTCCAATGTCGCGATTTTTTATTCGTACCATTCAGAGTTTTGTCAGTCGGGATGTTGGCACTCGGAATTTTGGCAGTCGGGATTTTGGCAGTCCGGATTTCACCAGTCGGGATTTTGGTAGTCGGGATTGTTCAATGTGTAGAGTTGGGATTTTGACAGTCGGAATTTCGTCCTTATCCCCTTAGGAGAGAACGACCTAACTGATAATGATTACCTTTCACACTCAGGCGAAACACATCGGAGTAAAGGCTACTTAACCTTCTTTTTTAATTTCATTCATTTGATGCTCCACTAAAAATAAAAATAAAAATTAACAACTAGCAATAGTTGTTAATATTATTTTAATTTATTTTTTCTTTTATGTATCTTATATACATTCAAGGGATATTTGAGTGGAAAACAATGTATTGATCATGGTTACTTTTGCAGATGATACCGCGATAATTGTGTCTGATGCTTTATTAAAGCAACAGGGAAATCGCATATGTAGTCGACCAAGTAAGAGGCTGGACGCAACAATTTGGCCACGGTTACAGTGCATCCGTGTTCTGACGAACATTTGTTCCGACGCATACGGCAGAACTCATCGTCAGAGGCGGGTGGCTACAGTGCTTGCGTTTTCTAACGATAACGAAGGTGTTGATGGTGAAGAAGGTCTTGTATTTATTTGAAAATCCATTATCGAAAACGTTGTTGCTTTACTTAACAGAGCGAAAGAAATAAATGAAGAAAATTACCCATCAGGGAAATACATAACTTCTCAGGAAATAACTTTACATACGGGAAGGAAACTCCACCTGTTGGGGAAAATAATTACACTTCTTCTATTTGAGGTTATTTTCAAATTAAAGCGCCGGTTATAGCGATTAGGAAAACTTTTCAAATCGATAATTAAATACGTTCTGATTTTGTTAAAAAAAACACAAATTCTATACAATTATCGATGTCAAATGGCTTACAAAATGATTTGTGATAATAAAATTTTCAATAACACAGATATTTTTTATTATATATTAAATAAATGCCAACTGAAAATTGTATCATCACAAAAAATTCTTTGAGTTATTTGCCATCGATAAAGTGTAACGTTTTTGTTTTTGATCGAATGAAAACATAATAAACTTCATAAAAAAAAGTGAAATTAATTTCCCCCAAAGGTTGATTTATTTAACATGTAAAATTATTTTCTGTCAAGTTTTTCATCACACTCGGTTAGCGTAGTTGAAAATTCAACCACCTAAGATTTGCTTTGCTTTTGGATATTTTTTATATTCTAATTCTGACACATGTTTATTAAATTTAAATAACGAAACACAATTTCATAGACTTATGTGTAACTGCACATCGATTTATCCATTTATTTATCTCTGTTGTAATACGTCTTCCTTTTGATTTCACACAGAACCTGTTGATGTAACTGTAATTGTAATATGTCAGAAAATGCATGCACTGTAACCGTAGCCATAGGCTAAGGCTTAGTGCATGCGCATTCTGACGAACAAGTGATCTGACGTTCACGTTAGAACAAACAAAATAAAAGGTTCTTATGAAACCGATTACAAAGCACGCGTTTTCTTCGTCAAAAGACACACGATTTCGTCAGAACAGATTGATCGTTCAAATCAGTTTGATTTTTTTGCAGCGTTCGTCAGAACTCTTCATGAAAATCGACAGGTTCTGTGTGATATTAAAAGGAAGTCATATTACAAAGAGATAAATAAGTGGATAAATCGATGTGTAGTTGCACATAAGTCTATGAAACTGTGTTTAATTATTTAAATTCTGTTTAATTATGAGCTTTCATAAATCTGTGTCAGAATAAGAATATAAAAAATATCCAAAAACAAAGCTACATTGTTAAATGTAGCCACCAAGAATCTTAGGTGGTTGAATTTTCAACTATGCTAACAGAGTGTGATGAAAAACTTAACGGAAAATAATTGTACATGTAAAATAAATTAACCTCTGGGAGAAATCAATTTCACTTTTTTCTGGTGAAATTTGTTATATTTAAACAGTAGATAATTCAATCGTCAACTGAGTGTCGTGGGGTGCGCTTCTCAATTAAAAGCTCCCTTATTTTACTTAAAAATGAAATGCTTCACTTGTTCAGAAAAAAATTCTAAAAAGCAAAATTATCAGTAGTGATTGCTACGTTGTGAAAAATGCGATTTACTCAGACGACGATCTATAAATCCTACACCTTTGCAAACGAAATTCCAACAAAATGGCGTGAGTGAAAAAGCAAACCATTAGCTGACGTTAGTTTAACTGCATCAACCTCTAATGAGAAACCAGAGGAATACATTCTTTAAGTGGTCTATCGTAAGATTGCTAGCATAGAAGAAATGAATATAGACTTTCTACGTCAAATCAAATATCTTAAAAATAAAAATTCAGAGCTCAAATCCAAGGTTCACATTCTTGAAAGCAGACTAAATTGGCAACAACAAAATCTAAAAAGAAACTGCATTGAAATGGTGTGCATGTAGTTGATGATGGGAACCCGAAAACTCTAGCGCCGCAAATTTTTCAAGAGGCTTTAGCAATTGAAGTAAGCGATGATGATATAAGCAAGTGTTACGTTAAACATACACGTTGCTTGAAAAATGATCGTTAAACAACTTCCAAATCCATCATTTGCTTAAATTTTTACGTACAGCGAGCGAAAGCAGCAGATAATGAACGCGAAAAGAAGGAAGAAGGTGAGCCTAAACACAAGCATTTTTTGCAACAACAACAATAGAAGTAGCGGCACATTTTGAGTTAAGAGATTATAATATACCTGGTTTTAATTTTTTTTGCCAACACAAATGACAATTATGCTGCTGGTGGTGTCGGTTGTTTTGTAAAGGAGGATTATGAATATTTGTCATGTAATTTAAAAGTTGCAATTGCAGATATCTTAAAAATTTCCTTTAAATAAAATTTTGAAACGTATGTTTTATTTTGTGTGTACAGATTACACAAATACAGTTTTTCGGAGTATGTGGAAGAATTTTCAAATATTTTAGCCAACGAACAGTGCAAAAACTGAATAGTTGTAGGGGACTTTAATATCGATATTTTTGAGAAAAGCTTGGTAGTGTCGAACTGCATGAGCTTATTGGCAACTCACGGCCTTGCATCATTTATAAACAAGCCCACAAGGTTTATTTCGGGTAAATGTTTAGATCATATTTATGCAGGTTTTTCAAATATTTCTCTTGATTTAGATACAACTTTATTTTTCATTAACAAAATGCATACAAAACAATTTTAAAACATTTTAAAGCATCCGTCACCTGAACCCAAAAATATATGAAAAAAATAAAATATTCTTTAAAAAAACACGAAATAAAAATATGTTTCCAACAAATATATAAATATAAGTTACCTTCTATTACGAGATAGGCGTGCTAAAATAGAAGACCAGCTGAAAATACAAGTGTGATCATAGCTTAGCGTGCATTTATGAACATTATCCTTATTCGGGGGAATTCTATCTCATTTCATGAACGAAAAGCACCATAGCTCATGAGTTTAAGGGGAAACGTGAAACTTAAAAAAAATCATGAACTAATTGCCGTGTTACAAATTGGAATTTTATTTAATAAAAAAAGAGATGTAAGTGTTTAAAAGCAATCTGTAATATTTACAATACGTTTAAGAACATTCAAAAACATTTATTAAAATAAACCTGACGCCGCAAATGCTGTTAAATCAATATGCATTTTATATTTATACTTCTAGTGTTTTCAAACAAGATTCAAACTTTTTCGGTCTGTTAATTAACTTGTTTATTTGTTGGTTAGGCTGTTTCTACACTGGTGACTCACAAGTTAAAGTGAGGCTTATAATGAGAAATACCATATTTGTATTTGCATTTTCGTTTGTTTATTTCGATATAAAAAAAAAGAAGGTAAGGAATTCCCTTCAATTGAACTATCAGTTCATAACCTACTTGCAACAGAAAAATTAAAAACAGTATTTTTTTTAAATCGACATTAGTCCTTTCATATTATTTGATACAAAATATGGAAGTGAATAGATGACAATAATAACATAGAATATTTTTTTAAGTTTTTTACTGTTTCAAACACATCAGTAAACATTTTACTTAAGCAATTTGAATCCAGAAAATAAGTTGATAAGGTATACAGTCTCCATTTACTTCTGATGCTATAAACGCGCAAATGTTAAAAAAAAAAATCATTTTGCATTGTTTTCATTAACATAGAGAAATCATGTGGAAGTTTCAAAGTTTGCTCGTAGGATGTCGTTACTATCAACTTTTTTTTTTTTTTACTCCTGTAGCAATTATTCTTGAGTTAAAAGGAAAGAGAAATAAAGAAAAACAAATAAAAATGTATATAGAAAAATTTTGTTCGGTTTGGGTTGAGGGATTTTCGTTACATGGAATTATTGCAATAACAATTACTCGATATGATCATTTAGCGACACCTACTTCGGTGCGTTTGAAACCATCTTGATTCCTCTATGTGTAAAAACTCAATACTTTAACCTAGCTATAGTCCACGAATGCGCAAAGCTTTGCTTGTGTCGTGTCTTAAAAAGTCTAGATAAGTAAATAAAGTACAGGGAAGTCCGATATTGAAAAATTAAAATTAAAATTAAAAAAACACGAAATGAAAATACAAGTTGCTATTTTGCTTTTATTACGTGATATGCGGGCTAAAATAGTACCAGCTGAAAATACAAGTGTGATCTTAGCTTAGAATACATTTATGAACACACCCTTCTTCGGGAGAATCCTACCTCCATTCATGATCGAAATCCACCACAGCTCATGATTTTAAGGTGAAACGTAAAAAAAATCATGAACTATAATTGCCGTGTGGCTTATTAAAAAGCAATCTGTAAAAATTAAAAAAAAATCCAGAAACATTTATGAAAATAAAAATAATACAGTAAATATGGATAAATCAATATGCATTTTATATTGTAAACAAGATTCTTGACACTGGCATTTAATGTTTAAAATTCATCTTTTCAAATGGCATCAAGCGTAGCGATTCCTTTTGATTTCTGAGGAAAATCATTTTGTTTTTTGAGGGAAATTAATTAATAAAAACAATTCAGACTTATTTTTAAAAATATTATTTCAAATATTGATAGCATGTATTATTATTATTTTGTTGCTAAATATTACAAAAAGACAAACAAAATTTACTAAAATAACAAAAGAAAAAAAAATTGAACGGATTTTTATCTTTATTAGATAATCTTTGCTCTCTTTCGAGGCAGATACTTTATTCTGCGAGATATATATTGACGAAGTTAAAATTTTAATTGAGTTTGATTTAATTGGGGACGTAATTTTGAGCCCTAAATCACATCAAAGTTTTCGTTTGATTTCTTTGAGCAACCTTGGACAGCCTCTAAACTATCTCAGCTGAAAAAATAATAAAGCAACATCACAAAGTGACATAAATTGGGATATAAATTTGTGAAAAATATGGTTCGCTGAAACATCAAAACGGCGCACCTGGCGTTAATTTGGTTTATTCTAGTTCTAGAATAAACCGCCATTCTAACCATGGTTCGCTGAACACAACTAAGTTATTAGTTCCAAAACGAAAATCATGTTTTTAAGTCTATCTCTTCCATCATGTCCCGATGTGAAAACTTTCTTTCACGCACCTGAATGTCAACAATTCAAATAAAATATTTGTTCATTGTGTAAAGCATTAAGTTCTTTTAGTTGTGATGTTGGCTGCTGTGAAACTTTTTCTAACTGAAAAGTATTTTCGATCTACTTTACGTAATTTTTATTACTTACAAAAAGTTCTTCCTATTCGGCATTTATATTGCTTTCAGGTTCTTTAAGTGTTTTTCCTTAGATCTGGTTATTTTAACTTAAGATTTGTTGACAGTCACAACTTACTAATAAATTCATTACATATGGTTTCGATTCCCAGATACCTCACCACAGCCCTTCGTAATTTTTACAATGTATTTTCTTGTCGCATTTTTAATAAATTACCTCAGTCTCTTAGAACTAAACAATTTTCGAAAAAAATATAAAAAACATTTAAAAGATTGGCTTTTGGGTTTTAAATCCAAAGATTCGGAATTTCTGCTAAGTGTTCAAACGTAAATATTCTAAAAACATAAATATTAAATAAAGTATGTAATTTGTATATCCTTTTCTTTTCAAATGTTAAAGAACGAATTTGGCACTAGTATTGTTGCTCTTTATTTATAAAAAAAATATTTTATTTTGATTAATAACTTAATTGTATTGAAATATAGTAATATTTGGTACGAATTATTATGAGTTGAGTTCAAAATAAAATATTTACTAAGACTAAAACTAAAATTAATAACAAACACCTTTAAGTCACATAAATTATATTTATTTTAAATCAATAAAACGATTGTTTCGCTGCTTGTGTGCATCATCTTCAGTTAAACTGTCGACTGACAAGTGACAAGACGTTTCGAATAAGAAAAAAGGAGAGTGAGGTACAGGATAGAGATAATAAAATGAAGATAAACATAAATAAATACAAACTAAAAAATTAAATTGCAAGAACAAAAACAACAATCGTTATGTATTTATTAACAAGTGAGAAAAGAGATGACACAAGTGGGCCATTGTCTCGGTTTTTTAGCATCCTTCCGATGCAAATATAAATAAAGTCACTCTAGAATGTTTAAACGCGTTATATTTTGTTCTGTTTTTAAGAGAGAAGTTCTCAATAGTCATAGAATGTTTTGATTCTAAAATGTGTTCAACTATTCTGCTTTTGTATGGATCGTTATTTTTTATATAATTTAAATGTTCTTTTATTGTAACAAGTAATTCTCTTAAGGTTTGCCCAATATAAACACAATAACAATTTTTGTCATTACATTCTGCAATATAAAAACCTGGTTTTTCCAATGAATTTAATTGGTCATTTGTTGACAAAACCAACTGGCCAATTTTATTCCTGCTTTTTTGAACTAATTGTATCTTATTGCCTTTAAAAAGGGTTTTTTTATTTATTTTATTATACACCAATGGATCATAATATGTTATGGGAAAACGTTTTTTAGAACAGTTTTTTTCATTTGAAGATGTCGTCTCGATAAGTCTAAGCCTATTCTTTTTTTTACATAAGCTGCCAATCGTATTCTTTTTTCCAAACTCATTTAATCGTGCAGTGTCATAGATGAAATAAAGTTCTTTTATGTAATTTTTTTTTACACAAAGGTAACTTGATGACGATTTGACGTGCTTGTTATATATCATTGTGTGCTGGTGTTTCATTTAAACTTTGAACATTTTCAATTAAACTTTGAACACTGTTGTCATAAACTGTTTTATCAATAATTACTATGCAATTGCCTTTATCAGCTTTGGTCACAAAAACATCTTTTTTATTAAGATATTTAATTGTGCTTTTCACATCTATATTAAAAAAAATTGTTTTTTAGTATTAATGTTTCTTCTAACAAAAACGAAGACCTAATTAAGTTTGCATTACTTGTGTCTACATGCTTTAGAGCTACTTCAATGTCAGCTACTATGTCTATCATTGGTATTTATTTTTGGTGTACAGAGAAATTGAGACCATTATTCATTTTTTTTTATTCTTCTTGGGTTAGTGTTATGGAAGATTTATTTACGATAAAATTTGGAATAAAAACTGGACTTAAATTGGATTTTTTGGGATTACAGTAAGCAGGAAAGTTTGATAATTTTTGTATTTTCTGTTTTAATTGTTAGAACAACAAAAAATGTCAAAAAATATATACTTGGTTAAAAAATTAAAATTAAAATGTAAAAAAAGAAAAAAAATACCGAAACAAATAAATAAATGAATAGAAATAAAATAAAGCAAAAACAGAATTCTCGTTCTTGAGATTCGAATTTATGTTCTTAAAATTTTGACATTTCGCATCTTTAATTCAAGAAAAGTAATGCTTGCTTCACGCTTACACCTGCATTCTTAGATTAAGAATTGAGATTCTTGGGTTCATTTTAACCCACGTAAATTGTTGTGTCAAAGTATAAAATTGTTTTTCTGAGTGGATGACTAAGAAGACCTTTGAAAGATTATGACCCAACATTTTTGTTTTGAGCCCAACTCATCCGGAACGAAACATTATTCTTTTTGTGAGATCAGGAAAAAAGCAAACAGTAGAAGAATCTCCATAACTTTTCCATATATGTATTATTAATAAACGAAAAATCCAATCAATCCAGACGAAGTAGAAATAAGTTGCTACGTAGCAGATTGACAATCATCAAAAATGTAAAAGTAGATCTACTACATATGAAGCCAATAATCATCATTGTTTTAGAGTCCCTTTATTTATTTTATTATCTCTATCCTGTACCTCACTCTCCTATTTTTTTATTCGATACGTCTTGTCAATCGACACTTAAACTGAAGATGATGCACACAAGCATCAAAACAATTGTCTTATTGATTTAAAATAAATATAATTTATCTGACTTAGGGCCACTTGCACGAAAACAAATATATAAATTTATAAAATCGCAGTTAGCTATCCAGGATTAAATAGATAAATGTGTATTTTTCGATTTTACATGGCACGAATGAAAACAAAGCTAACCAAAGATAAAAAAATAAAAATAGGAACGAAACAGAAAACCTCCACAACAACAACATTTGTTACACACAGTAATGCGAACCTCACCGATAGCAACTTCTTGTCAAATTCTATTTGACGGATGTAAAAAGTTATCCAGAGAAAAATTAGTGGATAAATATTTAAGATTTTGCAACGAGTTTATATTTTTATCGATGTCTAGTGCCTATGCAGGGATAAGGCGCCGCCGGTTATAGCGATCAGGAAAAATGTTCGAATGGATCTTTTATGTTGTTTTAAAACGAATTTAAACACAAATACTACACTAATCGACTACAAATAACTCAAAGAATTTTTGTGCTAATAAATTTTACTATAGAATAATTATTTATTGTTTAAAATGTATTTCTTTATTTTCCTGACGAAAAATAATTTTCCGTGCCAGCTGATTGACATTTCAAAAAAAATGGAACAAATCGTTCCAATTATTTGAGTTCAATTTTCATTTGTTCCACTGACAGATTTCTGTCAGATAAAGTTTTTCGAGTGCATTTTAATCAGGAAAACAGCCTGTTCACTGACACATTTTTCCTGATCGCTATAAACGCACATCAGGAAAAAATTCCTGTTCTCATTTGTTTCTACTTTTCCTGATGGTTTTTCCTGATCGCTATAACCGGCCCCTAAATCAGTGGTTACTAATGTCAAAAAAGTTTCGTGCAATAAGTGGGCCTTAAAGGTGTTTGTCTTTAAGTTTCAACTGCTAAAATATTATCTTGTTGCAAAGCACTTAATTATTCAATTATTTACAATGAAATTTATTATGTTTTCGTTCGATTTAAAACACAAACGATACACTTATCGATGGCAATAACTCAAAGAATTTTTTTCGATGATACAATTTTCAGTTGGCATTTATTTAATATAATTAAAAGTATTAAAAAAAAATTTATTTGCGTTATTGAAAGTTTTATCATCACAAATGATTCGATAATTGTAAAGCATTTGTGTTTCAAATAAAATCAGAACACACTTAACTATCGATTTGAAAAGTTTTTCTGCCTCTTTGCTTGTCTGTCTGTGTGTCAGGCAATCTGGTTGAATCGACAGTCTAAACAGCTGAACCGATTCGCATCATATTTGTTACTTGGCATATAACCGTTACTTGACATATAACCGTTATAAAACTATAAGCTTTTTCGGAAACGGTTTCAACGATGTTGTTCAAAAAAATCGGAGATGGTTTTTGTCGGATTGTCTTTTGTAAACTTGCAAAAAAATTTGTTTGGCAAGAATATTAACGGTACCTACTATATAATTGTTATTTTTTTCTTGATCTATTTCTTGAACGGATTAGTCTATTTTAACCCAAAGCAAAAATGCTTGATTTAAATTTTTATTATATTTTTTTTGTAAATTCGATATTTCGCAAATGGCTTAGTTATTCAATGTTTTGTACATTTAATGAAAACTATTTAACATGTTTAAAACGTGACTTTCTATAAAAAAAAAACAATCACCTTTAGGTGAAAAAAAATAATCACAACATAAAAAGTACTCTTGCCATGCATTTGTGCGTTTGAGCTTATGCAAAGCTATCTTTATGTGAGGTGAATCAAATATGTCAATTTTTTAAGTTAAAATATGTTTTGATAAAATGTGTTTACAGACACCATTTAATGTTTGTCAAGACTAATATATTATCACATTTTTCAAGTCGGTAATTTAACTTAGCTGGAATCAACACTGTGAATCTAGGTATAGAGTTTCTATAGCAATATTGCTCTCAATTACCTCCTCCTCCTCCTCCTCCTGTTCCTATACCTCCTCCTCCTCCTCCTCCTTCTCCTCCTCCTCCTCCTCCTCCTCCTCCTCCTACTCCTCCTCCTCCTGTTCCTATACCTCCTCTTTGTGGAATTTGAGCAGCTGTAAAAAAAAATTTAAATTAATTTTACTCACAGAGGAATTGACAAAATAATTAGTATTAAAAATAAACGATTTAAAGCAAATCAGTCGGTACTGAATCTTTTACATAATAAGCATAGATATTAAGATAAAATCTTAAATAAAAATCTATTATCATTTCAATAACAAATTTTTATAAAACAAATGTAACTGAGTGAACTTAATATTGACTCTTTTCTTTGCATTTAGCTGAATTATTGACGTCAAAACTACGTCTTCTAATTTGGGACTGATTTAATGGCCAGAACATGTTTTTATCTGGACTGATTTAAGAATTCATCACAGAGCTGGTCTTTGTTAGAGAAAGAGGTCAAGAATTTTGTTTCGTTCTCTTAGAACAAGCATCCATAGACCTGGCATTATGGTAACACCAACGTTCAAAAGTTTTATGTTATGAATTTTTGGGGAGTCGATTAGAAACTTCTATCACCAAGCACCACATACTAAAGTGCATTGAGCCAATAGTTTCTCAAAGCACAATAGCATTATTAGTAAATATAAGAACTGAAAAATGTTTTTGTCTATTAACAAATTATGTGACGAACAGTGGCGTTAAGTTGGAAATTCAAAATGCAGCCGAATGTATAGCGAAAGCCAAACTGAGACCCACGTATGAATAAACTCGAAAGAACTTTATCATCGGTGAGGCAGACTACGCCACGCTTTTTCGTGAGTGTGGATTAAAGAAAATGAACATACCTATTCACAAAAAAAAACTAGTATCTAAGATGGCGGCTATACCTACACCACCATCTGTACAATAGACCTGACTCAATAAGAGTTAAATTGGTAAGAAGAACTTGAATCTCGTGGCATTCCCATTTGGAAAACTGCCTCCCACGTGTTATTATTTCCGGGATTTTAGTCTGCATTGTTTTTTTGTTATGATTCCCGTTTCAATAAGTAAGAAGGTTTTTCGATTCGGTATTATTTAAGGTTGACTTACCTTCTGCATCTGAAAAGAAACAAAGGAAGCAAGTGTTATAAGAGTTCAAGTTCAAGGCCAGATATTTCTTAAGAATCTGAAGGGTCAAAGGCATTGATGTAATTTGTTGAAGTCTTTTGTTAAGTTATAGCATTCAAAATAATAAACAGAAGCGGATTTAAAAAAAAATCCCCGCATATGCAAAAGTGTTTTTTAAACATGTATACAAACAAAAATTCTTCTTTCTTCTTTCGTAAATATATAAAAATTTATTTAAGTTGTACTGCAATAAGCACTACATGCTATTTTAAAAATTTTCGCTAATAAGATGTTTTTTTTACTATTAGGTTGATTATTATTGGACAAAACAGTTTTTGCTTCCAGTACCACTTTACTTGGTGGAGTAGCTTCTGTTCAAAAAGCAGCTTTCAACTGAAATGAGTGAACTTATTCACACCAACTTTAGTTCATTGAGGTAAGTAATTCAATTATCAACTAAATACTGAAGAGCAAATAGAGCTACAGAGTGCAGGGGTACAAGCTGGTGACAGGTTAATTGTACATATAAATGTTTGAGTTAAAAATATATACCGAACTTGCAATTGTCTGCTTTGGTTGTAGATTAGGAATGCCATCACACTTTACCAAAATACCTTATCTACACGGTCGATTATTTGAAATCAAATTTCATGAACGGGTAGATCGACGTTTCCTTTACACGCTCAATCACTCAATCATTTTGACACACAATTTAGTTTGTTCTACCTTTATCGATAGAAGATGGCAAGGTGTTACAAATTGAAATGTGCCAAAAATGCGCTTGCTTGGAAACATCAATCTGTTAGAATCATCATTATGCAAAATCATAAATGGTGTGACTTTCTTCAATAAGAATTCATAGAACGTATATACAATGCAAAAACCTATATCTTAGTCTCACTCAAATATCATTTTTCTACGCTAATGCTCACATTAAACCACCTTTACTTGAGATTAAAGGTAGGTTTTATGAGCATGCATTCGTACAAAAAATAGTTTTGGTATAACAATCAAAATTGACACTATGATTATAGCAAAGTCGAAAAAAGTGGTTCTGGAAAATCTGTTTGTCTGTCAGTCAATCAGTTTGTATAAGCGCCTACGCCCTACAGCCTTAACGGATGAACTAATTTGCTCCAAACATGGTATGTATTTCTTATAGAGAGCAAAAAATGGTACCTCCCATAATCGTTATAAAGAACACTAACTTTATCGAAAACGGCTCAAACGATTTTGTTAAAAATATTAGAAATGGTTTTTATGTGATTTTCTTTAGCTAAACTGTAAAAAAAGTTTGTCAAGCTTGTTATGGGTACCTCCCATAGAACAGATATTTTTTCTTGAGCTATATCGTGAACGGGTTAATCGATGTTAACGAAATCATTTTTCTAGAAAGATCTAGATAACACAATCAAGTTACAATACCAACATTTTGCAAAAGTGCTTACTTTTAAATTTAATTGATTTTTTAATTTATTTTTTTCTAAATTATATATTTCCAAACGACTAAACAATTTTATAGTTGCACATAAAATGCAAATTTTTTAGCACTTTAAATTGGCGTACTTAAAAATTGCAAAACAACTTTTTTATAGAAATTATTAAGTAAATATCGATTTATTTAAACGTTTTATTTATACAGCTAAATTTTCAACATACTTTGATTATCAGAATATACTTGCTTCTTTAATTTAAATAAAGTTATCAAATTATTAATCATAATTCTAATTTTGATGGTTGGATTAATCGGACGTGCCGAAACCCGGGAAGGCTCAAACGGATAAAATATAATGTAAAATAGTTATATAAAAGAAGTTGAAATTAAGTTCGCCGCAATGGAGCTCTCTACCTGTGCCGCGTATCGTGGCCAATTAACAAAGATCGTGAAAGCTGTGTCCGAATATCTTAATTCTGCAGAGTCGCAATTAGCTAATGATTCGGAAAACGACGAGATAGAAGAAGAATTTTAAACATTTTTACAAAAGCTGCGGGTGGTAAACGATAGCTTAAACACGGTTCATCGAAAATTTTTGGAAAAGGATTTCATTAAAGCAGATTTAGGACAGGAGATGATAAAAATAGCTGTGTATGAAGACACTGCGATTACAATTATAACACGCCTGAAAAGCAGATTGAAGCGGTTGTCAGATAAGTGCCGTCCAGTACCCGTTGCTGTCAACGTAGAACCATTTACGCATCAAAGAGGAAATCAAAGTCACACAAATCTTCCAAAAATAAACCTTGAAAAATTCGATGGTAACACGAAGGACTGGATTTCCTTTTGGGAACAATTTCGTCTCTCAGTCCATGAAAATAATGGACTCTCAAGTAGGGAAAAATTTAATTATTTAGAGTCATGTTTATTAGGCACTGCTTAAAAAGTCATAGTGGGATTAACGGCTTCTGAAGCATGCTATTATGCCGCTATTTCATTGCTTCAAGAACAATACGGTGATGTTGAACGGTTAATTGACAACCACATTCAACAGCTTGTCTCGCTTCGACCATTGCATTTCACAGTTTTAGAAACCTCTATAATTCGATAACCACATGTATACGATCGCTAACGGCTTTGAATGTTCCGTCTTATCAGTATGACGTCATGCTTAAATCGATTCTTCTACGATGCTTGGGTGAACATCTTAAAATAAAATTTCATCGAATAAAAGAGCTAGAGGAGGGTACCGTTGAAAAAGAGGATAATGCAACTGAAAAATCAACATTTCTTTTTGACTGCAGCACAACATCAGCGAAAACTCAAATGCACAGGCTTATTGCATTTTTCAAAACTGAAATAGAGGCAATGGAAAGGAGTAAGATAATAAGCCCTATCACAACAAAAAATGTGGAGAAGAGCACAACATCAACTGCAGCAAGTCTAGTAGTAGAATGAGAATAATAGATGTGTGTTTTGCAATTCTTCTTCACATAAAGGCAGCCCCAAACCAATGCGACACCGCGACAGCGACAGGGGAAATTTTTGGGGATTTAATTTTATTTACACACTTGCACAGCCGCATATGAGAGTGCCCACACCAACGCGACAGTGTCGCCGCGACCCCAACGCACAGTGGGGCAAGATACCCCAAAAACTTGAAACAACTTATTAAATGGGCTATATACACCGAAAAGCAAGACTCACTTATTAGTTAATAGAAAAACTATGGTTGATGTTAAAAGATTATTATTTATTTGTTTTCTAATTTAACAAGCAATATCATAGGTACTAGATATAAGGCAAGTTATGAATTCATACAAAAAATTAGTTTTGAGATAACAATCAAACAGGATTACGATGATATCGGACCCAAAATAGTTAGTCTGGAAATTCAGTCTGTGTGTCTGTCTGTCAGTCTGTCTGTTTGTATGTCTGCTTGTCTGTCTGTCATTCGCACCTGAAGCCGATATTCCTTAAGCTTGGTGTATAGGGTTTTTAGTGTGACCGGCAGGGGAGTTTTGGAATTGTTGTTCTAGGCCTAAAACTAACGGTATCTGTCATATAACATTGATGAGCTCATTTTTTGCAAAATCGGCTCCAACAATTTTGATAAAATTTGACATAAGTGATACGCCAATAAACACCTTTCAGATAGTTTGAATCCTGTTTCTTTAGAATAGTTTTAATTTCTCAAAAACTAAGATACATTTTGGCATCCAGTTTTCTGTTTTTGACTTAAAATTAATAAGAGCATTGATTATCTAAACTCGCTCACTCTTTTGTAAAACTCATCTTAACTCATCTTTTGTAAAACCCAATACTAAATCTTTCATTTTTCCCTTGATTTTTTTTCTTCCCGAAGCAAAACTTATTAACAGGTGCGTACAGTACCTGAAGATCAGTGCATTGTATAATAAATTTGATAAAATGTCATTAATATTTCATCTTTCTCGTGATCGGTTGTCATTTGCAAGTTACAAGGCAAAAGAAAAAAAATTCCAAACCACGTCCCGTCTTCAATCTCATTCCTTGACAGTTTTTATATTGTTAAAGACAAATTTGTCTACAAATTCTCAAAAAATTGTTTAAAAATTATAATTAAAACCCGAAAAAGTGTTAAAGCTGCTACCCTTACTTTTTCCATTACGAAAACGTGTTTAGAAGACCTGTTTCGAATGCTGTTTCGTAAAAAAACATTTGCCGTTAATAATGGAACACAACATCAGCCAAATGGCCACCACGACCACGCTTACAGGACCATATCCTTTTCCCATAACACCTCTTATTATAAAACCCTTTATAAAATAGTGATCTAAAAGCTATATAATTATTATCAAATAGCTATTTTGAGAAATTTTCATCGGAATCCCGCTTTTTATAATCGCGTCTACTAATATGTCGATTTTTTAAAATCCCGTCTTCTAAAATCCCGATCTATTATAATCCCGCTTTTTAAAATTCCGACAAATCCCGCCAATTCCGTTTTTTTACAAAACATTATGTTGTCAAACTAAATAATAATATTGGTATATAGGTAGATATTTGTTTTTGTTTTCTACTGTACTGTAGATACACATTTGTTTTTGAACATAGATAATCTAATTTATCACATATTTCTAACCTTTGCTAAAATAATTTATGCACAAACAAAATTTAACTCTTGGTTACGGTTCTACCGCTTTCATTTACTGCAGTAACAATTGAATTAACAAATAGAACAAAAATGAGTAAAACAGGTATTTTGCGTCGTATAGCCTACTATAGTTGAACTAATGTTCTGAAAAAAGTATTATTTTGTTAATGGTATTTTTGTTTATTTGTTTCTTGGTTTTTTGAGAATAACTTCTAAGTTTGTACTATGTATACTTTACTTTTTGTTTTTTTTTTGTTTGTGTTTATAATATTTATGCAAAGCGTTAAAGAACATCTTGTTACTTGTTACTTTATTATGATATATATATTGTCTACAATAAAATGCATTTAAAAAAATTACTATTTATTTTTGTATCTATTTTAATTATCATTTTCTCTCTGCGTTTCTCATAATCCTGCTTTTGCAATAAAAACTAGTTGTTTTATTTTAAAAAATCGCGCTATTTTTTTAAATTAAACAACTAGTTTTGATTGCAAAAGCGGGATTATAAGAAACGGGATTATAAAAAACGGGATTATAAGAGACGAGATTAAAAAAGCGGGATTTTAAAAAGGCAGGAATATAAAAAACAGCATTATGAAAAGCGGAATTATAAAAACGAGATGTAAAAAAAACGGGATTGTAAAAAGCGGGATATCGAACCCAACCCATTCAATGCATGATCCCGGTAAATATGTTCATTATTGTATCTTTAGAAACTTGGTTAAGTGAAAAGAAATGTTCTATAATAATATCTAAAAAAAAAACAAAAGTAATATTTTTCCCCCTCAACCCTGTGATATTACCTACACAAAATTCTATAAAAAAAAGTCGATATAGGTACATTCGTATTACTAAACATTCTTCAATATAAAAACATTCGTAACAAGCATTTTCCCTCCTTTTTTATATACAACAATTCAGTTATACTTATATTTAATCAGATTTGTGAAATCCAAAAATAATTCATTTAAAGCATTGGATACGGTTACGAAAACTGTTTTAAATTAATTCTAATAATCAAAGGTTTACGTCAAACACGACAAGGTTGTATACATATCTACCTGAAAGTTTCTCCCTATAATTTTGATCGCTTTAGATGATTTCGTTTTGACTTCCGACCAACTGTCGAATTTAGTGCCGATTTCAAAGGAAAACCCTCTACAGTTTATAGAATCACTTCCTAAGAAGCTCATAAATAGAACTCAACAATCTCTGGGGTGAATTTTAAAAAAAGTAACTCGTTTTGCATTCGTTCTAGTGAATGCTCAGAAGATGAAAATCAATTAAAGTCATCAGACACTTTTGTGTATTGTTTTAGTTATATGATTGATCTCACAAAAAAGATATCCACAACTTCTGTAAATATATCAAAAAATTAAAAATCAGAAACTAATTTGAAAGCTGACTCGCCTGATTGTGAAGTTTTAACTATACTCAAAGATACAAATAAGTTTCAAAGTGAAGTGATGTGTATCGAGGTCCCTCCGTGTGATACGGACATATTTTATGGTACTTATCAAACATGGCCCTCTTTCAGAGACATGTTTACTGCAGTATATATTCATCATCCGAAAATTTGTGCGGTGCAAAACCTTAATCATCTTAGATCGAAGACTCGAGGTGAAGATAGCAATATGTTTGTAAATTTCCACTCACATCTGAAGCCCACTCGCATTTGAAGCCCTTAAGGATCGTTTTGAAAATACGCGCATTTTAGTAAACAGTCAGCTAAAAACTTTATTCAGTTTGCCACAGGTTTCTCTCGAATCAAATTCAGGTATTAAAAACATTCAACGCGAAACAAACGATACTATCTGCTCTCAAAGCTCATAAGGTAGACATGTCTAATTGAGATTCTATTCTAGTTTATCTATGCTCAAGTCGTTTAATTGATACAACCCTATCACTATGGAAAAAGTGAAAATCCACGCAACATGGTCCGAAATGGAAACGTTTATAACTAACCGTTATGAAGTTTTGGAAACGATTTTAGACATCCGCCTCAAACCCAAACCTTAGTCAACTTTTAATAAAACTTCTCCATTTCAACCAGCTTGTGAAAAATCTCATCAATCATACCATAGTAGGCAAACAACTTTTACATGCAAGCTTTGTAATCAAAACCACCCCCTACGGTTTTGTAACAAGTTTTTACAAATGAATGTTGATGATCAAATTAAAGCCGTTCAATCCAATAATTACTGTTCGAATTGTCTCGCAACATCCCATTTAGAAAAGGAATGTAAGGATTGTAAGAGTATTCAATGCAAAGGACGTCATCACTCACTCCTTCACCCTTTTTCTATAAGAAAAGCACACTTTTCGAATAACAATTTCAACTCAAATCCCATAACAACCGACTCGATTATACAGTCCACTCCACACTAAACATATGACTCATCGCTTTTACATTCGTACTATAGCAGCAACCGAAAACGCGTCATATTGGCTACCGTTTTAGTCAATATTGAACATCATGGTATAGTATTCACTCTGCGTGCACTTCTTGACCCTGGATCTGAAGTCACATTTATTTCTGAAGAAGCTCAGACACGATTGAAGCTTCCGGTTAAGTCGATTCAAATTCACGTATCTGGAATAAATGCTGTTGTCACTGCCAGTGCCTCCAAATTGTGTACTCTCCAAATCAAATTCAATCAAATGCCAGATTTCATTCTCAGTGTTAATGCAATTGTCTTAAAACGTTGTACTGGAGAATTGCCAAGTTGTTGTATAAATAAAACCGAAATTTCACAAACCCTTGACTTTCCATTAGCAGATCCTAATTTCCATTCAAGCTCAAATATTGATCTCGTTCTTGGTGCCGACATTTACCCATCACTTATTCGCAGTGGTCTCAAACCAAATATTTTTGGATTTTTGGTCGCACAAGATACTATTTTCGGATGGGTCTTATCAAGACCTCTCTATCAACGACCCTCGCTGAAATGAAATATCCCTCGATCAAGAAATTTCAAAATTTAGGGAGATCGAAGAGATTTCAGATAAGAAATCGTCTCCTGAAGATAAAACATGTGAAAAGCTATTCTCAGAAACCACAACTTGCAATGCTGAAGGTTGCTACATTTGTAAGCTTCCTTTTAAAGAAAAAATCTCAACACTCGGTGTATCAGGAGACAAGGCATGAAAACAGTATCTTCGTATAGAAAATATTTTGTCTAAGAATCTAAACTTTTACAGTGAACATAACAATGTTCTTGAAGAATATTTGACTCTCAACCATATAAAAAAGGTAGCTCCGTTCGAAGTAAAAAACTCAAACGACATTAGATCTTAGCATTTACCACATCACGCTGTAATAAAGCCAGAGAGTGCTACTACAAAAACCCGAGTTGTGTTTAATTCTTCCAGTGTAACGTTAAATGGTAAAAGTTTGAACGACATTCTATTCAATGGTCCTAGTATACAATCAGATCTTAAATCATTAATTCTCAACTGGCCCTTCTTTAAATATGTTTTAAATGCGGACATCACAAATATGTACCGACAGATTTATTTACACCCTGATCATATCCCTTTTCAAAGGATTTTATTCAGAAATTCTACGAACGACTGCATCTGTGATTATGAACCGTCACATATGGTATTAATCGTGCTCCCTATATCGCAATCCGCACACTTAAACAATTATCTGATGATGTTCAATATCAGTTTAAAGGAATCATAATTCGAAACTATTTTTATGTAATGACGCGCTATCCGGTTACCACGATTTAAAACAGCTAAACTCTGTCAGCAGGAGTTTAATTTCAGCAGGTTTCACCTTCGGAAATGGATTCGAATTGTTCTGAACTTTTAAATTCATTCCTGTCTGAGGATCTTTTAAACCAAGAATTTCTTCAACTCGAAGAAAAATTTTGCATTAAAATGTAAGGTATTCAGTGGAATGAAACTAATAACAATTATGAATTCTCTCATTGTCCAGTTTCAAGAAAAAGAGTCCTCTAATATTACAAAAAGGAAAGTTGTTTCAGCTATTGCTAAATTATTCGACCCAGCCGGTTGGTAAGCCCCGATTATTATAACAGCTAAGATTATAATGCAACAGATTTCGCAGGATGGGACGTCTTGGGACTTACCCTTAAAGCCCCTAACGTGTCATGCTTGGAAGAATTTCGTAGCAGCACTCCCCGAAATCCGAAACCTTCATGTTCCTCGATGGATTGGATACGATCTCTCAGTTTCAATACAGCTACACGTATTTAGGGATTCTTCTGAGCGCGCCTATTCTGCTGCATTATATATACGAGTGGATCATGGTGAAAATATCTTTTCATGCCATCTTCTCTTTGCGGAAACCAAAGTAGCTCCAGTTAAGCAAATAAATCTCCCAAGGTTAGAGGTTTGCGCACCCGTGCTACTCTCCAAACCCATTAAAAAAAACATTCCTCAACTCCTTTACCCAATTCAAAATATGGTTTTATGGTCTGACAGTTCTTTCGTTCTCGCTTGGTTAAAGAAATCTCCACATATGTGGAAAACTTTTGTTGGAAACCGAGTATCTCAAATTACTCAAAATGTTGGAAATATTGAATGGCAACATGTCCGGTTTGCAGAGAACCCGGAGATCTTGCAACCAGAAGTTACACCCCATTTGATCTTCTCAACAGACAACTTTGGTGGAATGGTCCCGCTGAGCTCGATTTAGAAGCTAGCCCTATTCAAACTTATGTGACCCTATTTATCAAATATTCAAGGAGTTCTTAGTAGATTTTCTTCCTGGACAAGAATGTTACGCGTTATGTCTTACGTTTTCAGGTTCACTAGAAATTCCACACCCAAATTAGCAAACCCCATTCAAAATGAAGATTCTTGTCTGACTCAACGAGAAATCTCGTATACAAAAACCCTTCTAATTCGATTAACTCAACATCTTTATTTTCCGGATGAATACACAGCTCTCTGCCATAATCAACCCATTTCATATAGGAGTAACATTTTGACTCTAAACCCATATTTATATCCAGATAAGATAATGAGAGTGAATGGATAACTCACTTCTTCAACTTCAATGAAAAATACCCAATGATCTTATCCTATTACTCAACCTATACAAATTTCTATGAAGAATTTGTTCACAAAGTCACTCTCCACGGAAAAAACCAACTAGTTTTGCGCTTGATCCGATCCGAGATATGGATTCTAAAACACAAAAACCTAATAAAATACAACATAAGCAAATGCCGAGTTTGTAAAATTTACAAGCGAAGAATGGCTTCTCAAATAATGGCTGCCCTGCCCAAGGAAAGAACCGAACTTTCACTTCCCTTTTATAATACCGGCATTATTTTTTCTGCCCGTGTTCAATAAAAAGCTTTGCTTCACGTAATTGTCGCATCTCAAAGGGTTATATATGTTTATTTGTCAGTTTTGCGACAAAGGTAATTCAATTTGAACGCACAAGCGATCTTCCCACAGCCTCCTTTTTAGCAGCTTTTTCACATTTCGTTGCTCGTCGTGGCTTTCGAAACACGATTCCGACAATGGAAATAATTTTGTCGGCGCTAGTTTCCAACTTTTTATAAAAACTTTTGCTCAAGATGTATGAAGAATTTTATTTTAATCTTCTGGAAACTTCGATTGAAAGAAAATCACTTTTACAAGAAAATTATATTTATTTAATTTGACAACGCATTAATTGAAAGTTTGAACAAGACTGAAAATAATATTTTGAAACAATGAAAATATAAAAACTGACAACTACTATGTTTAAAACAAAATTAATTTGAACAAAATAAAATAATTAAATTCAACATTCCTCCTTAATTATTTTATCTCGAAGTTCTTGAAATATTTTCCAAGTTAAAGGTCTGGTAAAAATATCAGCCAAATTATAATATGTATAGCGGACTGATTGTCAACACACAATGTTGTTGGTTCACTATATTTTATAAAGCCAAGTTCTCTGCCGAAACGACGAATCCAACAAATATCATCAATTGATGAAACAGCCGCACGATATTCTGCTTCAGCAGACGATGTTGCAACCACATGTTGTTTTTGAGCATACTAGAGACTTGGACCTCCTCTCATAATAAGTACGCCACTTGTTGAATGACGTGTAAAAGTATCCCCCTCATAATCAGAATCAGTATAAGCAATCTCTATTAAAGAATATACCGTAGTTTCTTGTACCTTGTAAGTATTGAAATAGACGTTTGACCATTTTCCAGTGGCTTGTCCTTGGGTTGTTGCAGAAACGGCTCAGATAACTAACAGCGAAGCTTATGTCGGGACGGGATATTGTAGCCAAATATAATAGACTTCCTACGGCTTCTCGTTATGGCATTGATTTTTCAAGTGGCTTGTCATTGATCAAATTTTCTCCATCAGTTATCATTCCACGTTCCATAGGGGTAGATACAGGGTTAACGAAATTATATTTGAATCTATGTAATATTTTATCCGTTGATTTTATTTTGGTTGATTAACAAAAATTCCTCTTCTACTGTCTTGTATTTGCATGCTTAAATATGATAATTTTCCGTCACAAGCAGCATCAAATGTAATTTTAAGCTTGAGGTTTAATTTTTCCAAAATGTTTATCATGTTTTCATTTCTAGAGCAAGCGATTAATCCATCGTCAACAAATAAAGCAAGTATCATACTTCTATCCTGATTGTAATAGACACAAGGATCATCATCAGTATTTATAAGTCCAAGAGTTTTTAAAAAAGTTGTTATTTTCTCATTCCAGTTTTTAGGTGCTTGTTTCAAGCCACACAAGCTTTTATTTAACTTGCAAACACGACTGGTTCCATCTTTAAATCCTTCTGGTTGGTACATGAATATTTCCTCCTGCAAGTCTCCATGCAAAAATGCAGTCTTTACGTCAAAAGTCATTTATTTCATATTCTTAGATGCAGCAAGACTGAGGATCAGACGAATCGATACATAGCGAACAACTGGACTAAATGTGTCAGAGTAATCTATTCCTTCTTTCTGTTCAAAGCCTCTGGCAACAAGTCTGGCTTTGTATCGGCCATCTTGCTTTTGACGTAATATCCAACGACAAGTCAAAGGGTTAATATTATCTGGTGGTTCAATCAAGTCCCAAGTTTTCATTTTTATAAGAGATTTAAATTCTTCTGTCATAGCTTTCGTCCAGTTTTCATCCTTCAAAGCTTCAGATACGGAAATATCTTCGACTTCACCAATCATAGCCATATTATTTGTTTCACAATCTCTGTATCTTTTAGGTTTTTTCAATGTACGACGATCACGTAGACTTACACGAGTTGAATTATTGTGATTTAAGATAGGTAATTCAGGTGGCTCATTTTCTGGAGTTTTATTTTCTAGACTTTCTTCTTCCGGGCTTTCACAATTTGAACTCTCTGATTCATATTCAACATAAGTTGCTTCTGAATTTGTTTGGTTCTGTCTTGTTTCAAGTGTAACTTCAATATTTGTAGAGTTGTTGTCTGTTACATTAACAGAACTTGTTACATCTCGTTCATCAGGCAAGTAAATTCTGTAACTTGGAGAGTCCAAATTATAACCAATGAATACACCTTTCTTTGATTTCTTTTCAGTCTTGAATCGTTTGTGATCATGGATTAAAACATAGCAGTCTGTTCCAAACGATCTTAATTTATTTACATCAATTTTGCGTCAAAAGTTCAGATGGACTTTTGCCTTTTAATGAACTTATTCCAGTCTGGTTAATTGTGAAAACAGCATAACTTATTGCTTCAGCCCAAAGATTTTCACTCAACTCACGTGCGTGTATAGCTGACCTGGCTGACTCTACGACAGTACGCATCTCTATTTCAATTCTTCCATTTTGTTGAGGTGTATAAGCGTTTGATTTTGTATGAAAAACACCAAGTTCACTTAGCAGTCTTCTTGTGTCAGCATTCTTGATTTCAGTACCGTGGTCCGATCTTAAACACTTGACTTTCCGGTCAGACTGATTTACCACCATTTTCATGAAAATATCGTATTTACCAGCAGCTTCGTTCCTTGCTTTCAAAAAATAAACGGTCCGGTAATGTGAAAAATCGTCTTGAAGTAAAAGAAAATATTTGGCTCCTCCCAAAGATCTTATGTTCATTTCACACAAGTCAACATGAATTAAGTCTTAGACATTTTCGGCAACTTTCGGATTTATGGGATGAGATATACGATGTTGTTTTCCATAAACACATCCAGCACAAACATAGTTATTCCTATCATCAATATATTTTATTTGATGTTTGTTTAAAATGTCTCTGACGTATTTGACATTTTGATGGGCAAGTCGTTGGTGCCATGTTTTAATTGAGACGGTCACAAAAGATTTTTCAATAATTTCCTGACGAAAATCATTCTGAATAAATTTCCATCACGTTGTGCAATGGCAACAGTCATTTCATTATCTGATGTTTTGAATTCTGACCCAGCTGAGTCGGCAGTCTGCTTATAGCCTTTGTAACATTTGGGTTACAGAAAAAAGATTGAATGTCATCTTTGGTACGTAGAGAACGTTCTTCAAAACAATTTTGTTCCAATTCTTTCCATTAAAGGCTTCGAGTTCAACGTCACAAGTACCAGTACCTTCCAATTTTGTTGCATCTACAATTATAACCATGGATGGCTCTTCAAATGTCACAAAATTTGTCAACCAGCTTCTTCATGATGTCATATGTTGGGTAGCAGACCATAAATCACTGCTGTCTTGGTTTGAACTTATTTGATCCACATTTGCAGTTGTTAGGGCAACAGTTATGAATGCTCTTCGGTGAGAACTTTTTGATTTATTTGTGGCTTTGTCTGTGTTAATATTCGAATTTCCTTTTTGACAGTCTTTTGCAAAGTGCCCTTTCTGATTAAACTTGTTGCAAGATTAATACTTTCTACAATAATCCAAATATTTAGCACACGGTTTATTTCTGCAATGCTTCTTCACATGACCCTTTCCACCACACTTAAAACATTCAAATGTTGAACTTCCAGACAAGTGTGTTCTTGAAAATGTTGGTCCTTGTTTTGACACTAAAGCGTTTTGGGCAAATGACTCTTCGGGTTCCTTAGATTCAGTCAATCTGTCTTCTTCCAGTCTCAGACGTTCAAACATTTTTGTCAGACTTTTATCTGCACCACTGACATTGTCCCATGCAGTACGAAAATGATGGAGTTTGTTTGGTAAGATCCCCAATATTCTTGTCTTATCCAGCTCTCTTTTATCAGTTCACCTTCCGCAGACAATTCCTCAGCATATTGTTGAATTTTCATACAGTTTTCAATTGCTGATTTGGTATTATCATACTTAAAGTTGAAAAACTGTCTTTGCAAGCCTTCAATATAGTAAGGTCTGACTTTTTAACATATATAGCGTTTCTAATTTACTGAGCATTCGGTGGGCTGTCTGACAATTTGCAATTTTTATAGCGATATTACTGCTTACATTTAAACCTATGAGGGTTTGTGCTTCAAGGTCCTGTTTGATCCAAGCTTGGACTGATGCATTGGTTTCTTGACCTTCGGGTTTTACCTTGACTCCTGTTGCTACTAAATATAATTCCTTTGATTTCAAAGTTAAGTTTAATTTGAACTTCCATGACACAAAGTTCACATTTCCTTGTGAATTTTCTGATAAAGTTTCCAGATGAGACTTGACGGTGTCCATGACTGTGGCTGACTGGGCGAAACTTGATTAATGAGAAATTTATCAATTGAATAAAATTTATGGCAGACTCAGACTTTCACAAGCTTCTCAATATTAAGTTGTCATGTAATTCAGCAACGTTGGGCCTATAACCTGAAGAATTTTATTTTAATCTTCTGGAAACTTCGATTGAAAGAAAATCACTTTTACAAGAAAATTATATTTATTTAATTAGACAACGTATTAATTGAAAGTTTGAACAAGGCTGAAAATAATATTTTGAAACAATGAAAATATAAAAACTGACAACTACTATGTTTAAAACAAAATTAATTTGAACAGTATAAAAACACAAAGTAATTAAAATAAAATAATTAAATTCAACAATGTATCTGACAAATATCAACTTCAAGGACTTACATGATAATTTATACCTCCTGGTGCCTATCATATGAGCGGATTGTGGGAAGCGGGCGTTAAAAGCTTTAAAACCCATTTTCGCAAAGTTGTAGGCGATAATAAATTTATTTTTGAGGATTTTTCGACACTTCTCTCACGAATCGAATCTTGTTTGAACTCTCGACCACTCATACTCATGACCAATAATCCACACGATATTTTAAAATTTACCCCTGATCATTTCCTTCGAGGAGGACCCCTCTTAGCACCACCGGAACCCGATATGAGTTATATGTCCCTTAGCCTAAGCGATCGATGGAAAAAAGAACAAATTCTTCATCTTTACTTTTGCCTTCGATGGAAAGAAGAGTATTTCAAGGACCTTCAAAAAAGATATAATTGGAAATATTCTAAACGGGATGTAGCTCTTAACGATATCGTTGTTATCCGCGAAGAGAATGTATCTCCCAATGAATGGTGTTTAGGTCGTATAGTAAAAATTTACAGGAGTTCAGATGGAAGCATTCGGGTAGCAGATATTAAGACTCAAAACGGTATTCTAAAACGTCCTGTCATGAAAGAGTGAGTAGAATCCCCATTTAATATGGTTCTCCAGCCACATACATACATATGTATATATAATGTAGCCCTGGCATACGACGTTGTTTTTGCAGGAACCCTGCAAGGCGGCCGGCAATGTTTAGGTGAGTTTCTTTACGAAACCCTTGATGGCGTTCAGTCAACTTCTTTTTGATACCCATAAAATTGCCATGAAATTTCCCACAGAACCCATTTCTTTCTTTAATGATATCTAAGCTCGCTTACTCTTTTGTAAAATTCATCTTAGAGGTAAGACCTACTCAATAAAGCATTATAAACCTAATACTTACTCTTCTCGTTTTTCCATTGATTTGTTTCTTCCCTATTCTATTCGGCTCAACTATGGTTCGTTTACGAAGCCTGAATTAATTTAAAACTGTTGAGACCGAAGCCCTGGTAGTACCACAAATATGTGTTGATCTTCTTGATGCCCCAAACGAAAAATGCGTTTCTTGTTCTAAGTTTAGATTAGCTGACAGGATTTTTGTAAAAAATATTGCAGCAGAACAAGGATTGAGCATGTTGATTGGCGCTAACTATTACTGGGATATTTTCACTAGGAAACATAGACAGATATCTGATCGCTTGAGGGCCATTGAGACGCTTTTTGGTTGGAAAATGCAGGGACGTCACGAGCATACAGACGCAACAAATCCAGGGAATACAGCAACTCTATTTGTTTCCAAAATTTTCAACCGTACACAGAAGACTTGTCAGCAATGTGGGCGCTGGAAGCCATTGGTATACAAGGTGAGGAAAAAGAAAAGATTTTTTCGGCGAAAATATTGACTCGGCAATGTATCTCGCGATCCAAGAATCGTTATCAAGCATCGTTGCCTTGGAAAGATGTACTCTCTACCTTTTTTGGTGACAGGTATTAAGCCATAGCACGAGTTGATTAGTAATAGAATAGAATATTCTCATTAGTGACTTAACTGCTGTGCCAAAATGATGCAGACTTTACAACTCTGACTTCCAGACCCACTTTTTTCGAATTCTCTGTCATCGTAATGTCATGTTTGATTTTTGTTGAACTTTTTTTTGCACTAATGCAAAACTTGCCTTATGGCTCCTATAATCGCATGTAAACATTTGTCAAGCCTATTCACGAAACCTTACATAGAACCGATATTTTTTTCTTGAGCTATCTCGTGAACGGGTTTATCGATTTTAAAGCAATATTTTTTCATGAAAGATCTAAATGACTTCTTTAAGTTTCAATGCCAATATTTAAAATTAATTAAGTGCTTGATTAAATTTATTTTTTTGTAAATTTGTTATTTGTAAAACGGCTTGTTATTTGTAAAACGGCTTGTTATTTGTTATTTGTAAAACGGCTTGACTAAAGTTTTTCAATTTTTCATACATTAAGGCCGTGTGCGAACAGCGTTAAAATTTTATCCTCTGGCTAATTTTTGACGTTTGAGTTGAGGTGAATAAATGTTAAGCTTTTTGGTGTGCGAACTGGATTAAATGGGATTTTTAACACTAATATATTTTTTTAAATTTCCCTACAAGAATTGAAAAATTTCCCCTTCTATTTCTTGGTACGGGGAAAAGTAAAAATTTGTTTTGGAAAAAACGAAAAAAAAGAACACAGCATACAGGAAAGTTCTTAGCTGATTCTGGAATGGTAGCAACCATCCAATTCTGTTTAGTAGCTGTTCAGTTCATCACTGAACCAACCTAAATTCATTGACAACTTGAACTATATTGACTGTTCAGTAGATTACTGAACCAACCTCCTTTTTTTGTAACTTCAACCTGTCAATAAATTATTACAAACTACAAACTACATTCTTTTACCTACACTCGATGTAAACGGAAGTTTTTGACAAATATAATTATTGTGCCTAGTTGGAAACAAATTTGAGTTTTTTAATTTATTTAGTTTCACGCAAGGGAGATCGTTCAATTTATGAACATTGGTGACCCCGACGTGATTTAGTTAACTAATTTACTTTAATAACAATTAAATTGCGTTAAACAAAACCATTGGTGAAATAAAATAATTCATTGCACTCGCGCCACTAACGGCATCAGCTTTAATTTGTCATCGACATCATCAAGACAACGCATCGCCACTAGCTAACGGATATATTTATACTGCTATCTTGTTAAACATAAAACATCAGGCGACAACCTAGCTGTTCCTACAGACACTCAAAATAGCAAGGGGAACGGTATCATCGGATGGTCTAGAGATTGGTATTGTATCAGCATATAAATATAATTTATATTATAACCATATAAAATATAATTATCATACCATACAACTTGCGTTATAACCTTATTTTAATACCTACAAACGAGTGAATAGTTTTTGAACATTTTCATTATATTGTCAAGGCATAATGACTGATCGTACAGATAAATTGAAATTGAGACGGCAGGTAGTTGTAGGACAGCTAGGCAGAATTAAAGAATTCGTCAATTTGCGCTTATCATCTGCATCAACCGCTGAATTGGAAATGCGCCTCGAGGCTTTAGAGCAGGCTAAAAACCATTTTGACAGAACTCAATGTAAAATCAAGGATGTTGATCCTACTGAAATATCAACTACCTCACGTGCTGACTTTGAGGAATCGTATTATAACCTAAGACCGGCTTTAACAGCAAAACTTAGAAGATGTAACAAGTTCATCTCGCCCTCATAACGAGAGCTCTTTATTGAAAACCACAATCGGAGGCGGTCAGCCATCAGACGAATAGGGGGAATAACATGTAGCATATGAAAACATGCACGTGCCGTAACTATTCGGGACTGGTGGAAGTGTGATCATAGCCTCTTTGCGGCGGCCGCTAGTAACAAGCCTTTTAAAAAAGGTTTGGCTAATATGATCAGGCTAGTTCCTCACGTTGGCAACAGGTTAATTCCCTGTTCCGTAAAATTTAGAATTACCAACCCGACAACAACCCTCGGAAACGGACAGATCTCACGACGACAACCAACGCAACGAAAACGGCAAAACGATTTACGAATTTTCTTATGGAACGTACGATCGCTCTATAGAGCTCGAGCTGCTCAGCAGGTAGCCGATGCCCTGTCAAAATATGGAGCTGTCATAACAGCACTACAAGAAATCAGATGGACAGGGAATGGTGTTTTACAGAAGAAAGAATATGACGTATACTACAGCTGTCATACAAAACACCATGTGCTCGGGGTAGGCTTCCTAGTCAGCGAAAAAATGAAGTCTACCATCATCGGCTTTAACGCTATAACCGAAGGGCTATGCACCCTTCGCGTGCGAGGCAAATTTACGAACATTAGGCTCATTAACGTTCACGGACCTACGGAGGAGTCCTCAGACGAAGAAAAAGAGACTTACTACGAACAAGTCGAGAGGACCCTCAATGCCTGTCCAAGGTATGACGTAAAAATCATCCTTGGGTATTTGAACGCAAAAATAGGTCGGGAGCCGGTATTCAGGCATTACGCAGGCACCCATAGTTTGCATGAGAACACTAATGACAATGGACTTCGAGTCTTAGAATTGGCAGCATCGAAAAACATGGTCGTTGCGAGTACCAGGTTCCCGCGAAAAGATATCTACAAAGCCACCTGGGTATCACCTGATGGAGTCACTCGTAACCAAATAGACCACGTGTTGATAGACCGTCACCACTACTCGAACTTGATGACGGTACGAACGTACCGAGGCGCCAATATCGACTCGGATCACTATCTTGTTGGTATGGTCTTCCGAGGGCGGATTGCCTTGCGAAGACGTATTGCATCCGCCGATCAAGTTCGAATCAACACGGCTGCCCTGCGCAATGAAAATGCCAGTAACACCTTTGGTAATGCGTTAGGACTCGCCCTAGAATCGCTTGATTTAGGGAGAGTAAGTCCTGGGGCCAGTATGCTGGGCGTAGATGAGAAGTGGACACGCCTTAAGAATACTGTCATTAGTACTGCCAACTCCATCTTATTTCGCAGCAGTCGTAGAAATCGGAACGACTGGTTTGATGATGAATGCAAGCTAGCGACTGAACGTAAGAATGTTGCGTACCGAGCAATGCAACAATCTCATATAACGCGGGCACGCGAAGAAGAATATAAAGAGCTCAGAAGAATAGAAAAACGGCTTCACAGACAGAAAAAATCAGCCTGGGAGAAGAACTTAATCTGTGAAATGATGCAGTACACACCACGCTGCACATACTGCAAGGACGGAGAGGGAAATCTGATCACCGATCCACAAAGCATACTGGAGCGATGGGAAGTGTACTTTAATGAATTGCTAAATGGTCAACTCACTGCAGAAGTGGAGGCTCCACTGCTTCAAGACGAATACCCTATGTTGCCGTCACCAAGCATAGAAGAGGTTGAGAAGGCTATAGACCGGCTAAAGAAAAACAAAGCCCCGGGAGCTGATGGTATACCAGCCGAATTATTTCAACACGGTGGGCCAACTCTACGTCAGGCAATTCATGATATTATAGTGCACGTGTGGGAGCATGAAGAAATGCCAGAAGAAAAAGGTATAATATGCCCCATACATAAGAAAGGAGATGTCACAACGTGCAGCAACTATAGGGGTATCACGTTGTTGAGTACCACCTATAAGATACTCTCCTCTATCCTACAAGACCGGATAACCCCATACGCTAAAACCATCATCGGACAATATCAGTGTGGTTTCATTCCAAGCAAATCAACAACTGATCAGATCTTTACCCTTAGGCAGGCGATGGAAAAATTTGTAGAATTTAACATCCCAACATACCACCTGTTTATAGACTTTAAGGCCGCCTATGATAGCATAGCCAGGGTAGAACTTTAAAAGCCATGAGAGAATTCGGCATCCCAAATAAATTGACACGACTATGTAGGTTGACCATGACCAACGTAACAAGCCAAGTAAAAATAGCCGGATTGCTATCCAGACCAATCAACATCTTTAATGGACTCCGACAAGGGGATGGTTTGGCCTGCCTCCTCTTCAACCTGGCGTTGGAGAATGCAATCCGTGACTCTGGCACGGCAACAAGAGGGACCATCGTCAACAGGTCCAGCCAGATACTGGCTTACGCAGACGACATTGACATCATCGGAAGAACCGAGCAAGCTGTACACGATGCCTTCATCCAGATCGAGCAGGCGGCACAAAATCTGGGGCTGCACATTAGTGAAGGTAAAACAAAGTACATGGTTGCGTCGAATGCGAGAGGAACAGTTGGTCAAACAATCAAGGTAGCGGAGCACGAATTTGAAGTGGTGCAATCCTTTAAATACCTTGGGTCAATAGTAGCAGCCGATAACAATATAGAAGAAGAAATACGCGGGCGGCTTCTCAAATCCAACAGAGCCTACTACAGTCTGTCAAAGCTCTTCAAATCCAGAAATCTCACCATAACTTCAAAACTACTGCTGTACAGGATAATGGTCCTGCCAGTACTCACATATAGATCCGAGACTTGGGTGCTTAGCAAAAGGCACTCTGACCTCTTAGCCGCGTTCGAGAGAAAAGTCTTAAGGAGAATTGTTGGCCCCATATGTGAGGAAGGACGATTCCGGAGACGGTACAATCATGAATTGTACGCAATCTACCTTGAAGCAGATATAGTGACAAAAATTAAGCTCGGTAGACTTCGGTGGGCAGGGCACCTAGCTTGCATGAGCGAAGAGGAACCTGCTCGGAAAGTTCTTTGTGGTACATTCTATGGCAGACGACAGCGTGGTAGACCATGCTTGCGCTGGAGAGATGGCGTAGACCAGGACGCCCGAAGCTTTGGGGTGCGCAACTGGATGGCGTCGGCTCGAGACCGGGATAGGTGGAGAGACTTGTTGAAGGAGGCCAGGACCGGACCCCGTTTGTCGAGCCGATGATGATGATGACAATCGGAGGTTCTCCTTTAAAGCTACAGAAAGTTCCTCTACCGACATTTTCCGGCGATTATTCTCATTGGATATCGTACTATGAGACCTTCATTGCATTAGTGCATAAGAACGCATCTTTAAACAATATCACACGCTTTCACTATCTTCGTTCATCGCTTATTGAACCAGCATTAAAATGCATTCAGTCTATCGAAATTACAGATGCTAACTATGAAATAGCTCTCAAACGTTAGTCGATCGGTATAATAAAAGACAGGTTATAGCACATGAACATCTCAAGCAGATATTTAATCTCCCTCAAGTATCAAAAAATTCTGCAATAGAGCTTAGGGAACTTTTGGATAATGTTAACATCCACATGAGTGCACTCGAATCACTTGACAGACCTACAGAATTCTGGGATGATTTGATAATCTATATTGTTTCTTCAAAATTGGATATACTTTCGTTAGATAAATGGAACGATGATCGTCCTCAGGATAGATTTCCCACTTTAGACGAATTTAAGAAATTTCTAGAAAAGCGATCATATAATCTAGAGAGCAAGGCTTACCTAGTTCCATCGTCTCATGCAAACACTGTAGCAAAGTCTTCATTCAAACTTTTTAAAAGGGATCCACAGCGACCTACTGCATTCACTGCAACCGCCTTCGAAAAATACTGCAATTTCTGCTCAGGTACAAAGCACAACATATACCGATGTAGGCAATTCACACAGCTACTTCCAAATGATCGCTTGAAAACAGCCACTGAAATGCAATTATGCATAAACTGTCTCAAAACGGGACATTTAACCGCATCTTGTACTGCTGAAAATTGTAAAACCTGCAACGAGCCGCATCATTCGTTGCTGCATTCGCAGCTTGCATTGGAACTGCATTCGAAGCCTGCATTGGAAAACCCGCCAATCCCTTCTAGCTCTAAAAGCTCATTACATTCGGCATGTAATGACGCTGTACATCAGCACTCAACAAATATCCTGGCTACTGCTGTTATTAAGATCATTAATAAATATGGTCAACCTCTCTTATGCAGAGCGCTTCTTGACTCAGGATCCCAACTGCACTTCATGTCAGAATCCTGTGCCATACAGCTCGGTAACGTAAGTAAGCATACTTATCTGCCTATAAATGGAATCAGAAGGCCAACATCAACAGTGCGTCACACACTGACAACAAGGATCGAATCGCGGTGGAGCGATTTCTCTGCCAATGTTGAATTTCACATCCTACCACAGATTAGTGGCAATCACCCAGACACGGTAATTAATATGGAAGAGTGGAAATTTCTGAAAACAATCAGTTTAGCTGATCCCCGCTTCTTTCAGCCAAATAGAATTGACGTCCTTCTAGGCGTTGAGCTTCATTTCGCGTTACTCATACAGGAGCAATACCGCCTTTCCGAAGAACTTCCCATTCTGCAAAATACTCAACTCGGTTGGGTAGTAACTGGTAGATTGCATACAGCATCACCAAAGCGCTTTCACTGCAATATTGCAGTTGCCCAACAATCAACCTTGTCAACGATAGAGAAAGTTGTAGCAACATTTTGGGAACTTGAAGATTATAAGTCGCCTACGAAGGTACTAACAGACGAGGAGGAACGTTGTGAACAATACTTTCAAGAGAACTTTTCACGAACAAGCTCAGGGCATTTTGTTGTGCGACTGCCTTTTAAACCTAAGGCTGACCTTAGGAAAATCGCTCAGTGCAGCAACTAGAAGATGTATGGCTCTAGAACGTAAATTAAACGCTAATACTCAGCTCAAACAGTCATACACGGCTTTTATCAAGGACTATTAACACCTTGGTCATATGGAAGAATCGCAAATTATACCAAATTTGAACTATTTTCTACCACACCATAGTATTCTCAAGCCAGATAGCTCTACAACAAAGCTACGCGTAGTGTTTGATGGTTCAGCAAAAACTACATCGAGTTTGTCTCTTAACGATATGCTAATGGTTGGACCAACTATTCAGTCCGACTTGTTTTCAATTCTTGTACGATTTAGACTTCACACTTATGTATTCACTGGCGATGTACGTCAAATGTTTCGGCAAATGTTAGTTCATGAAGATGACCGAAAGTATCAAATAATTGTATGGCGTGACGAACCCAATGATCAACTACGATATTTTCAACTCAATACAGTCACGTACGGCACATCTTCTGCCCCTTTCTTGGCTACCAGATGTTTGTCCCAGTTAGCTGTCGACGAAGGAAAATATTTTCCTAAAGCAGCTCAAGCTCTCTTAAACGATGTTTATGTTGATGATTGTATGACCGGATCCAACGATATTCTTGAGGCTGTAGAGCTAAAAAATAGTATCATCGCACTATTAGCAAAGGGAAAATTCGAGCTCAGGAAAATATGCTCCAACCATGAACAAATACTTAAGGACACACCAGACGAACACAAGGAAAAATATATAATTATTAACGACGATGAAACTGTTAAAACTTTAGGTATGATTTGGCAACCTCACCAGGATGTTTTTAAGTTTAATTTTAATCCCGGTAACCACAAGCAGGCAACTAAGCGAACAGTTTTATCTGACCTAGGCAAAACTTTTGATCCTCTCGGCCTTATCGGTCCAATTATAGTTAAGGGAAAACTCTTCATGCAACTTTTGTGGAAATCAAAACTATCTTGGGATTCACCTCTAACGGAAGACTTAAATCTAAGCTGGGATCGCTTTATGCAGCAACTAAGACGAGTTAACGTACTGTCTTGCTCGCGTCATATGTTCAGCAGGGATGAATCAGTAAATATACAGCTCCACGCGTTTTCTGACAGCAGTGAGGTTGCATTTGGGACATGCTGCTACTTACGTTCAGTAAGCCGATTGGGCTTACTAGCTCCTATTAAGGCAACAACCTTGCTCCTATTAAGGCAACAACCTTGCCAAGGTTAGAACTTCAGGCAGCTGTTATGATGGTAGAATTAGTTGAAAGACTTATGAAAGACACTTTACCAATGAAAATCAATGAAGTCTTTTACCACACCGACTCACAGGTCGTATTAGCATGGATATCTCAGCCATCTTACACTTGGGCTACCTTTGTGGCAAATAGGGTTGCCAGAATTCAAGAGCTTTCCAGGAGAGAGCAGTGGAGACACGAACCAGGAAAACAAAATCCAGCTGACTTGATCTCGAGAGGTTGTACTGTAGATGTACTACAAGAACCATTCTGGTTTCAAGGTCCATTGTTTCTGAATTCTTTAGAAGAATCTTGGCGAAACCCACAATCAAACGTCCAACCTGAAAATATTCCGGAATACAAAAAATCATACACAGCGCTCTTTGCAGCCAATCCTCAATTGAACTACATCATATCTACAGTCAAATATAATGGATCACTTCCAAAGCTGGAACGAATATTTGGCTACGTATATCGATTCATTATCAGGTCGCGTAAAATAAAAACAACCACATTAGAATCAACTCTACCATCAGTAGAAGAAAGTAGCCTAGGCTTGAATGGAATAATGCTTAACATTCAGATGATTGAATTCCAATCTGAATACATGCATTTAGAAAATAATTTAGAACTCGACAAAACAAGCCGCATACGTAAACTTGCACCATTCATTGCTAGGGATGGGCTTCTACGAGTTGGTGGGCGCCTCTCTAACGCAGACATTAGTTTTGAATCTAAGCACCAAATTATTTTGCCTAAGAACAATGTTTTAACTAATTGGATTTTTACATTTTATCATTTCAAGTGTCTGCATCCAGGACCACAAGCGCTTTTGGCCATAACTCGGCAAAGATACTGGACTGTGGACGGAAAAACACTAGCTCGCAAGGTTGTCAAAAAGTGCTTCCGATGTTTTCACACCAAACCAAAACGCATAGAACAATTTATGGGTGATCTGCCAAAAGAACGCTTAAAACCAGGAAGCCCATTTTTAACAACTGGGGTTGATTTTTGTGGGCCTTTCAAACTACGTCCTCAGCCTAGATCCCGAACGAACCTCAAAGGATATATCGCAGTGTTTATCTGTTTCACGACTAAAGCAGTTCATATGGAGGTTGTCGGCGATCTTACAACTGCCTCGTTCATAGCAGCTCTTAGACGTTTTATAGCCCGACGCGGCTTATGTCATACCATTTTTTGCGACAATGCAACGAATTTTATTGGTGCTCGGAACGAACTTAAGGAATTGAAGAAATTATTTGATGCAGAAAATCAAGCAAAAATTCAAGAACTCTGTCGTGCTGACAGAATTGATTGGCGCTTGATTCCCCCTAGATCACCCCACTTTGGCGGCCTTTGGGAGGCTGCAGTCAAAGCAGCAAAACATCATTTGGTACGAATGGCAGCACAGTCAACGCTCACTTACGAAGAACTCAGCACACTCACTGCTCAAATTGAGGCGATCTTGAACTCACGTCCACTGACCCCTATGTCAGAATCCCCTCATGACTTGGAAGCACTAACACCGGGTCATTTTTTAATTGGTCGTGAGCCCACAGCTATAGTTGAACCATCTCTGCTCGATGACAATACATCAAGGCTAACTAGATACAAACGACTACAGCAAATTCAGCAACAATTTTGGCTTCGCTGGTCTCGCGATTATATGTTAAGTCTTCAAGAGCGCAGCAAATGGACAATCAAATCACCATCACTTAAAAGGGATACGATTGTTCTTCTACAAGATGACAACTTACCTCCATACAAATGGCTCATGGGCAGAATAACTAACACATTGCCTGGATCCGATGGCATCGTGCGTGTGGCAGAGGTCAAAACACGAATTGGCACATACAAACGCGCAGTCAACAAACTCTATCCTCTCCCTATGGAATAAAATTGAAGATACTTGGTATCTGCAAGGTGGCCGGTATGTTCAGTTCATCACTGAACCAACCTAAGTTCATTGACAACTTGAACTATATTGACTGTTCAGTAGATTACTGAACCAACCTACTTTTTTTGTAACTTCAAACTGTCAATAAATTATTACAAACTACAAACTACATTCTTTTACCTACACTCGATGTAAACGGAAGTTTTTGACAAATATAATTATTGTGCCTAGTTAGAAACAAATTTGAGTTTTTTAATTTATTTAGTTTCACGCAACGGAGATCGTTCAATTTATGAACAGTAGCTTAGAAGGTATGGCCCCATTTAGCATTTTCAACGTATACCTACATTTTGTAAATCCTATGAATTGTTTTTGATTTTGAACCAAATAAAAAACTGACTATGCAGAAAGTAGCTCGGTTCAAATATGTGTCTGGAATTATATCAATCATCCAGATCAGTTCAGTGGTTTAGAAAATATGGTCCCATTTAATATTTTCAACCGCTATCGCTGCTGTTCTGTTCTGATATAAAACAAAAAACTTAAAACGCAGCATTTTTTATTATATGTATACTGCAGAAATAATAAAGGATAAAACATTGTTTTTTAAAGAGTTATTATAAACCTATTGGTTCAACATTTTGCCAAAAGCTTTCAAACTCATAATATAAGAGTTTTCGCAAAAGCGACCCCAGTCCCATCTATTCGGTTATTTGAAATAGCCTTAGTCATTTCGTAGAACATCAGCTATCCACCAAATAAAGCCCCTTCAAAATCGGTACATCCGTTTCCCGTCGTCGCGTTCGTCAGTTGAAAATTAAAATTTTCCATAGCGCCACCTAGGGGATTATTTGCATCATAAGTTACTTCCTATATTGTCAGCCATCTGGCAATGAAGGTCCCGTCAAAATCGGTCCTGTAGATTCAGATCGGTTAATATTTACGAAAATGCAAAAAATTGACATTATCTATCGGTCAGTGAAAGTCTTGCCAAAATCGGTCTAGCCGTTCTCGAGATTAGCCAGGACAAACAGACAGACAAACATTTTAAAAATGTGTGTTTTGATATAAGGGCTGTGTATGCTCTCATATGCGTGTAGTAAAATACTGTTATTTTGACATTACAAACAGACACTCCATTTTTATTTATGTGTATAGATTTATTTTATTTTTTTAAAGAAAAATAAATGAACTACTTTGTAAAATTATTAAAATTATGGGAACTTTTAACGCGGTACAGAACACTGGTTTGGCAGCTGAACTTTACAAAAAAATTTGTTTCACAATGAATATTAATGTACAAAAGAGTATATCGGTTAATTTTAGTAATTCTTCGTACGTAACGAAGTTAAATTAAACATAATTAACAAAAACACAAACGGAAAATTTGACATAAATGATTAATATAACAATAACACAAACAAAAATAAATGCAAATAAAAACAAACACACTTCTCCGACTGTCTCTCTTATTCCTTTATCCACTGGCTAAAATTTTAGCCTGGTCCAGAGCAGGCTAAATTTTTGAAGTTTATATTCACCACACTAGTGTCATAATTTAGCCAATGGATAAAATTTTAACGCTGTTCGCACACGGCCTAAATGCAAACTTTTTAGCATTGCGAATTGGCTTACCTCAAAATTGCGAAAAAAAATTTTATAAAAATTATTTAGTAAACATCGATTTATTTAAAAACCGCTCGAATGATTTTGAAAAATTTGTTTACTAACTATACTATGATTTTTGCTTGAATATTTGCAAAAAAGTGTTTTTGACTCTTTTAATAAAAACTCATATGGTTTTTTCCAGATTGGGTACGAAATCCCGAATTACAAAATCCCGACACGAAAATCCCGAACTACGTTCTCCGTTCTATTAGTTTTTTATTTTGCGATGCGTAAGCTCGCCATTTTGATTCCATCTTAAAGTGACAGCCACAACAAAGTTAACGAAACCCCATTTCTTAACGAAAGCCTGTAGACTAGAAAGCTCCAGAAGGCTCTGACTGGCACTGTACTAGAAGATTCTAAAGCGGTACGAGTCGGTAATTTGAAAGTGATAAAGTTTGAATTTAAAATAAAGAAAGTAAAAAGGAAATAAAGAGTGTTTTGAAATATTAAGTGGAATTAAAAGTAAAAAGACGTAAAGTGAGTTGTATTAAAACGGAAATAAGTTTTATTTAATAAAACGAACCTAGAAAAAACCTAACATTGGTGTCAGAGTATAATTAAATAAAACTGTAGTAAAAATTAATTGTGTTGAAAGTAAAAATATGGGCTTCTGAAGGATTTAAACGGGGTCTTCCTACTGCTGGAACGAAAAATGACCTCATTATTCGTCTGCAAGAAGCCATGAGACGACACGGTGAAAATCCAGACACATCCGTCTTGGAAATATAAATGGCAGAAAAAAAAGTAAGTACGAACACAGACTTTTCCAATATGTTGGCTCTTCTTCTAGAACGTTTCGAAGATCAAAAGGAAGAACAAAAGAATGAACAAACGAAACTTCTCGAACGTTTCGAAGATCAAAGAAATGAGCAAAAGAATATTTTCGAAGAACTTAGAAACAGCATTCTTGAAGACCAAAAGAAAACAATACGTGGTTACCATTGACACCAGTGCCACCACTTATATTGTAAGAAGATACTTGGTCAAGATGGCATGGCTACACAACACCAACAGCTATTGTCTGAAGACTGCAACAAGAGAAGCAGAAAGAGTGTACGGAGAAGTCCGTCCTCGGATCCGCTTGGCAGAACTAGAGTTTGAACATCCATTTCTAGTGGCAGATATATGCAATGAGTGCATTATTGGAATCGACTTTATGAAAAAGCATGAAATAATTCTCGACACTGGTAACCAAGTTCTTAAATACCGAAATATAGAGATTCCAATGGTTTATGGCAATCAAAATTCATCATCGATAAGAGCAATCATCAAAGAAGATATCTGCCTACCTCCTTCGTCAGAAGTCTTTGTTTGGACAAACATCAAAGATGATTCTGGGAGCCATCGATACCTCATGATGGAACCAGACTCTGAGCATTGCTCCCAAAATTACATGGTGGAAAAGACGCTGGTGGCACCTCAAAATAACATGGTGCCCTTACGAATACTAAACATCAAACCATATGAGATCAAGCTCAGAAAAGGAGAAGTTGTCGGTAAATGTGACCCTGTAGCGACAATAACAAAGATAACCGAAGAACATCACGAAAAATTAGTGAATCCAGATTAAGTCATTTCTTTGAAGTGAAAAATGTTTAAGTGCTGAAAACCTTCTACAAGAGTTCTCTGATGTTTTCGCTTCACAGGACGGGCAATATGGACGAACACAACTTGTACAGTATAGAATCGATACTGGTGATGCAAGGCCGATCCGTCAACCAGAAAGGCGCTTACCTTTAGCCAAACAAGACGAAGTTACTAAAATGATATCGACAATGCAGACAGATGGTTTAATCGAGAATTAAAAAAGTCCTTGGGCATTACCAGTCGTATTGGTCAAAAAGAAGGACGGAAGTACTCGATTTTGTTGAACGATGTCACCAAGAAGGACAGTTATCCTCTGCCTAGGATAAGCGATACTCTGGATGCGATGGCTGGAGCTCAATGGTTTTCAACATTGGACCTGAAAAGTGGTTACTGGCAGGTTGAAATTCACCCAGAAGATCGGGAGAAAACTGCATTTTCGACAGGTAACGGTTTATGGCAGTTCAAAGTAATGCCTTTTGGAATGCGTACTACAAGGCCTTACTTGGAAAGCCTGTCTAGTCTATTTGGATGATGTCATCGTGTTTGTTAAAACATTTGACGAGCATTGTGAAAACTTAAAAGGGGTAAGAACTGATCTCGAGAAGGTGGAAGCTGTAGAGAACTGGCCAAATCCACAAGATAAGCATCAATTTAATTTAATTTAATTTAATTTAATTTTAATTTATTGAATCCGTTAAACAAACTAACGTTAGAACTTAAGACTAATATTACATTTATACTTAAATTTATAGATTTACAATGCTTTAAGCGATTTGCAAATGTGAATAAAAAATCTAAACTAAAGTATTGAAAAAATTTGCTTTAAATGTTTTACTTTTAAAATTATCGCTTACGGAATATACCAAAAAGTAATACTTGTTGTAAACTGAAATCAGTTGGTTGAGGGGACTGTTTTTGCCATAGTTCAATCTGCTCGATATAGGACGTAATGGAACTTGTCTTCTGATACTTGAACGGCTATAAATAAAGTTTAATTGTTCCAAAATTGATGGAGATATGATTGACCCATTGATTAATTTTATAATAAAGCACAGCTGAATGTACTCTCTGTGTTTAGAAAGCGATGGAAGATTTATGAGCGTGAGCATATGACTGTACGGTGGAAGTTCTAGCCTATTGGACCTTGGGAAGAAACGGAGGCAGAAGCGCATGAATCTTCTTTGTACTCCTTCTATTCTGTTCATGTGGACTGAATAAAAGGGAGCCCATATTATGCAGCCATATTCCAATATTGGTCTTACAAATGATATATAAAGAAGTTTAAGGATATAAGGGTCGCGAAAGTCATGTGAAAACCGTTTTATAAATCCGAGTGTCTTATTTGCTTTTTTGATAATATAGTCATAATGATTTGTAAAAGTTAATTTAGAGTCAAGAATAATACCTAGGTCAGAGAAAGTAGAGAGTTTAGTCAAATAAGAAGAGTCTAATTGATAATTGAAAGTCAAAACATTTTGTTTGCGTGTAAAACACATTGATTTACATTTGTCTATGTTTAGTAAACACTTATTTATAAAACACCATTCGCGAAAACTATTGAGATCATCTTGTAGGAGTAAACAGTCGTCAAGTGAGTCAATACGTTTGAAGATTTTAATGTCATCAGCGTAAATTAAAACAGATGAGTGTTTTATAATAGAAGGTAAGTCGTTAACATACAAAATAAACAGTAAAGGTCCTAAGTGGCTACCTTGTGGTACGCCAGAGTTGATATAAAAATATGATGACCGCACATTCCTAAAAACTACGCTGTATGATCTATTATATAAGTACGACGAAACCCAACTAACAAATTTATCGTTAAAGCCTTGGGATTTAAGTTTGGAAGTTAATGTTTTATGGCATAATTTATCAAAGGCCTTACTGAAGTCTGTGAAGACACAGTCAACTTATTTCCGTTTTTCAAACGAATCTAAACAAAAAGAACTGAAATGAAAGAGGTTAGTAACTGTTGACTTATTTTGAACAAAACCATGTAGACTGTCACAAATTATAGACTTACAATTAAACGATATGACTTTACAAATAATGGACTCAAATAACTTAGAACTTAGAAGTTTTCTTTGGCTAGCTACATATTACCGACGATTTGTGAAGGATTTTGCCGGAATCGCCAAAAGCTTGCACCAACTCACAGAAAAAGGAAAACAATTCAAGTGGTCAAATGAGTGCGAGAAAAGCTTTAGGGAACCCATTCTTTCATGGAAAGAACATGAAGAGAAACCAGAATGGGGAGACATTTCTGATAGAAGTCCGACCCTCAAAGCCTATTGGGCACAATGGAATTCCCTTCATGTACAGGAAAGTTTACTCAAACGAAGATGGGAATCCTCAGATAGCAAAACCTATGTGATGCAGCTTGTTGTACCCCGGACAAAGGTTAATGACATTCTACGTGAGATGCATGATGGATCTTCTGGAGGCCATTTGGGTATCAACAAAACTCTGGAGAACGTTTCTGCTGGCTGCATGCAAAAGACTATGTGGAAAAATGGTGCAGTAAATGCGTCACTTGTGCAGCCACTAAGGGACCAAGCAGAAAACTACAGGGTAAGATGCAACAGTACAACGTTGGAGCACCTTTTGAAAGAATTGCCATCGATATTGTAGGCCCATTTCCTGAGTCTAACAAGGGAAACCGATTCATTCTTGTTGTCATGGATTATGAGGCGTTTGCCATTCCAAACCAAGAAGCGAGGGCAGTTGTAGATCAGATTGTGTACAATTGGGTCAGCAGGTTCGGTGTTCCTATGGAGCTCCATTCTGACCAAGGAAGGAACTTCGAATCCAAAATCTTTCAAGAAGTCTGTTCGCTCCTTGGCATCAAGAAGACGAGAACAACACTTCATCCGCAGTCTGACGGAATGGTTGAACGTTTCAACAGGACTCTCCAAGAACACATTTCCAAAGTAGTAGGTGACTTCCAACGAGGCTGGGAACAACACATTCCTCTATTTTTAATGGCATACCGAAATGCGGTATGGTCACACTCCATCAGAAATTGTGTTCGGTACAGTATAAAGCTAGCTAGTGACGGAATGAAAACACGCTATGATGCAAACGACACAAGGAAACCTTTCGATGAGGGAGATCTAGTGTGGCTATATAATCCTCATCAACAAAAGGGACTGTCACCAAAACTTCAACAAAACTGGGAAGGACCTTACCGTGTTGTTACAAGGATCAATGATGTGGTTTACCACTACAGTGGAGAAGATGGTGAAGAAATTGTTTGGGGCGAACAATCTTAGGAAGAGGCAATGTGACGTGTTCAATGGGATGTTCTCCGTTCTATTAATTTTTTTTTTTGCGATGCGTAAGCTCGCCATTTTGATTCCAACTTAAAGTGACAGCCACAACAAAGTTAACGAAACCCCATTTCTTAACGGAAGACTATAGACTAGAAAGCTCCAGAAGGCTCTGACTGGCACTGTCTAGAAGATTCTAAAGCGGAGTGCTGAATGGTGCAGCCACTATAAATACGAGCGCACCATGCGGCAAGAAATCAGTTTGAATTTGAAATCAGTCGTGTACAAGTCGGGAATTTGAAAGTGATAAAGCTTGAATTTAAAATAAAGAAATTAAAAAGGAAATAAAGAGTATTTTGAAATATTAAGTGGAATTAAAAGTAAATAGACGTAAAGTGAGTTGTATTAGAACGGAAATAAGTTTTATTTAATAAAACGAACCTAGATAAAACCTAACAGTATTATTATTTTATGGAAGGAAATACGTATTTTTTCTCGCATACCATAATTATGATAATTTTTTACTATATTTATTATAATACAGCTTGCTCCACTTAAGGTATGGTCTCACAGGCGCCTGTGTCAGCAGTCTTCTTATTCTAAAGCACTTAGGTGACCCACTTCTCAAGGATTTGAACTCCCATTCTGTAGTCATTCCCGTTCACGAAACTTCGTTGCTCCGCTTAGGGTTTTTCCAGTTGTCTGACAGGAGCCTACATGTATTTTTGACAAGTCAAAAACTAGTGAACATCTAAAAGGATTCCTCATTCGAAAATGTCTACCATATATTGATATCAAAACACGTATGTTGGTAAAAACTTTATCTAAACTTTCGCCATAAATGTTTAAAACGTGCCTATAAAAATAAGAATCATCAAAGACGAACCGTTCTTTTAGTATAAATCAAGTTAAATAATCAAAAAAGGAAAACATCCCGAATAAATCCCGAATTATTCGCATTGAGGATTTTTCAATTCGGGATCAATTTTATTTAAAAAAAATATATAAATTTATTTTTGTCAAATTTAATTTCATTTTTTTGACTACCTGCCACAATGGCAAGTTCGTGCGAACCAGTCGCGCACTTTATTTAGTATGTAGTAGCATATTTAAAATTAACACTAAAACACCACAATTCGATTGGGCTTTTGAATCCGCTATTCTTATCTTAATAGGGTATAATCTATCACATTGAACTTATACTTTGTGTGACACTATTTCACATTTCGGGAAATGAGGTAAACATTTATGGTCAGACGAAATTGAAGACAGTATTCGGAAAATAAAATAATTTTAATGGTTTGAGTATAAATTGAACATACCTGCCATTCTTAATGCTGACATTCTTTGAAATTCAGGCTCCTGCAGCCACTTAAACATCCGTCTAAATGTCTCGCGACCAGATTTCAGTTTGGACCACGGCTTAGGGTTTCTGAGCAAATCAGACAGCGTTCCCTGTGACCGGCACAACACCCGCTGAGCAAAAATAGCTTGTGGTATGCTGTAACGTTTTAGTTCCGCGGATATCCTTTGGGCCAATTCTTTTGTATTGATCTCTTCTACATCACTTTGTACCGCGGACACCGTCACTGGGTTTCCATTGCCACACACGCTGCTGCTGGTATTATAGTTGTTGCTGTGATTGCTATTGTTATTGTTATTGTTGCTATTACTACTGCTATTACTACTACTGTTGTTGTTATTTCCATTTCCATTCATTAAATGCATGCTACCGAGGCCTTCGGATGCATTTCCAGAAGAGGCGTTTATCACTATTCCATCACTGGCTACATGCTGCTCCCCCAGGGACGATGTTGATGATGTCGAGATGGCAGTTACTTCTCCATTGGACTTACTTGTTATAACGTGATGCTGTGAGTGCATTGATAAGATTGGGGGCGATGGCGATTGCACCACCGAAGACTCACGATGCACGTGGTGTGTTGATATTTGTACTAGGCCACCGGAGACAACTGAATGCGACAGGGGCGATATAACAGATGAGTGCGGGGTTATTGTAGCCATTCCGTTGATTGAAGGTAGCGTAGATGCGCTGGTGAAGCTGGTAACCATTGTGTTGCCACCAGGCGAGTGTAGTGACCCGGAGTGCGGCGATAGCGTTGTAGGACTGTGCTGTGTCGAGAGATTTTGTTGTCCGCCGAGCATGTCACGGTGGCTTCCGTACGGTGACTCATAGCCTGCTGGTGAGATGCTTTTTTGGGGTGAGTGTAGTTCTGTTTGACTATAGGAGCTTTGTGGAGAAAGTGGACTATGCTGCTGAGACATTCCCATGCCGGATAGCGTGTTCGTCGGTGACGATGAAAAATTGTGCGGTGGTGACATTCCCATAGAAGGTAGCTTATCATAAGCGTACGGTGAATTCACCCCGCCAAGACCAAGGCTGATGCCTATTGATTGATGCTGCATCACTGTGAATGACCCACTCACATTTCCCGAATGGCTTCCATAGGCGAATTTTTCCGACATCGTCGAAATAGGTGGCAGAGGTTGCAACGGTGTGAGTGTTGCATAAGATGATGTCGGACTGAATCCAGGTGGAGACATACGGCCGCCGTTGACAGACGTGAGCGTCTGGTATGTTGGTTCTAGAGCACTACCTATCATATCTGATGAGGACGGTGTAAGTTTTCCGGGACTAAGTATTTGGGAGTCCCGCGAATCATCTTGAGGTTGAACAATCACGGATAAAGTTTCATGGCGTCCCACTGCTTGTTGATTAAGAGTTACTTCAACTTCATCAGACAATGTGTCTGAAGATATCACTAAATCACCGTTGTTCCCCTTGTGCTCTTGTTTTATAAGCTCCAAGTTATTTCCATGGTGGCTGATTATTTGCGAGTGTCCACTAAGAGAAGACAGTGACTCCAAGGTAACGTCTGAGCCAGTGTATTCGTCATTCGTTGAGTGAGTCGAATAGTGTGAATTCAGACTCTGACTGCCATTGTTACGTACTCCGTCATTGTTGTTGCAGTGATGCGTGTGCTGTTGGTGATTGTAGTGATGTCCATTGGTGTTTGTTTGCTGTGATTGTTGCTGTTGATGGTGGCTGCTGTTATGGATATGGTGATGATTTACAAGATGATGTTGTTGATTGGCGTTCGAATGCGTATGTTGTTGCTGTTGCTGATGATGTTGTGGTGGCGATACAGACGAAATGCCATCGATTATCGTGTGGACCATGACAACTGTACCGCCACCGTCGTGATGGTGACCACCACTCGACCCCGTCATCAAGTTTGATGTATCGATGACCAGCTGCTCGTTGAGTGTTTGCTGATCAATGATCTCACTTAATGAATCCATGCTCATTTTGGAAGAGATGGTTGGTATCCGATATTGGTGACGAATTTTGAATTATTTTATCAATCCACACTAAGGGCTGCAAACTCTTCAGCTTTGCTTGAAACGATTTTTATTAAATAACTTTCAGTATCCATGGGAACTTATGCAATATCACAAATCGACGACATTTAAGTTTTTTTGTTTCGATTAGATGTTGAGAAATGTTTTGCTGTTGTTTTAATTGTGATTTTATTTTTTCTTGTTTGCTTGTTAAACATTTCTTTATATTTGTGTGTGCGATATTCAATTACATTGTCACTCATGTCTGCAATAAAAAAAAAAATGATTAAAATTTTGTTCTAAGCTTTTATTAAAAATGCGATTAAAATATGCGTACATAGATAGACATGTATGTATGTATATTTTTATATATACTTTATATATTTTTTTTAAACGTATTTTGCACAATATTACAGAGATTGGTACTTAACCTATGCCTTACTACTGCCAAGTTAGGATTTTTTGTACATAAAATATTTACTTGAAGCCAATTATAAATATTGAAGGAAAAGCAACTAGAAAATACCTTCATTAAACAAAAAATAAAAGAAAAAAGAAGATTTGCTAGAGTATGAGGAAGGGATGGTTGGAACAAAAACGAATAATGTCTCATTCAAAACAGCTTTCACAATCAAGCAAAACAAAAAAACAATATTATATCAGTCTATAACAAATAGTTAGATACAAAATGTACGTAAATAAATAATAAAGATATAACTATAAACAAAACATAAAAACATAAATAAGTTGTGCATTGTAAAGTCATTTAATATTGTAAACAAAACTCAGCCCCTCTGGCAATGCCTTTCATTTTATGCGGTTATTGGCTTAATTTTAATTTTTGTATTTTTGTAACTTTGTAGCTATTTCCTGAAAAATAAATACTTACTCGCTTGTCTTGGCTGGTTTTTAGTCCATCGTCAAAAACATAAAAATATTCGCTAACAAATTGGTGACCCCGACGTGATTGCCAAGATTCAGTCTAAATATTAAAAGCTAATTTTTACAAATTTTTAATTGTTTCGCATTAAACGTGGAAAAAGAGTTCATAATGTCCAAAATTGACGAAATACGCAACAAAAGAAGCGTGTGTCTAAAACAGTTAGATCACATAAAAATGTTCACGACCAAAAAGGCTGAAACAGCAACAATAGCAGATCTAAGCATTAGACTCCAAGCTCTAGAATCCTGTTTTAAGCTTTTCTCTACACTTCAAGCAAAATTGGAAGATGCTGACCCGGAAGAACTTAATAAAGACGAACGTGCAACTTAGGAGGAACTCTATTCTACTGTTCAACCGGCGTTGCAAACTTATTTGCACAATATAAAACAAACTTCAAAAATTGATACTGATACTCCATCAAAAAATTCATCTGTCGCTGATTTTATTAAATTACCAAAGGCTAATATTTCCACATTTACAGGTTTGATCACAGATTGGATGTCGTTTTATGATACCTTCAATTCCCTTGGTCACTCACAATCTAAACTAAGCAATGTGAGCAAATTCTATCATCTACTTTTCTCTGGGTGGCAGCGCGGCATTAATTATCAAATCCTTGGAGGTTACTGACACAAATTACGATGAAGCCATCCAAATGTTGCGGGATCGTTATGAGAATAGGAAAATTATTGCTCATGAGCATTTAAAACAAATATTTGAGGCAGCGCCAGTCCAAAGAAGTTCTGCGTCATCACTTCGGATGCTACTGTACACCTTTAATGTTCATTTACGAGCTCTCTTCTCTGGGTCATTCCCAGAACATTGGGATGATCTTATAGCTTACATCTTAACCTCAAAATTAGATTCAGCTTCACTGACCAAGTGGCAGGAAGAGGCACCTGCTGATCGTCTTGCTGCCTATGAAGAGATATTAAAATACCTAATCAAGCGAAGCCAAATTTTGGAAGGGATGGTAAGCCAAACGCCAGCAACAAAGGTGAGTCCTAATAATAAGATAGATCTTAGATTAAAAAACACACCAAAATCATTTACAACTACCAACAATAATCAGTGTGCCCACTGCTCTAAGCCTGGTCATGTGATCACAAGGTGTTTTCGATTTCTGCGTTTGTCGCCGGCCGACCGAAAACAACAAATGATTGCACTCAAATTGTGTGAAAATTGCCTTAAGCTCCATAACTCCACAGAAAGCTGTCCATCGTCCAGTAGCTGTCGGATTTGCGCTCAGAAGCATCATTCATTACTACATAGTGATGTTCCAACTTCTTCATTTAATCTAAATGCTTCAGAATATACACCAAATTCTCACCGTTCAGTGTTGCATTCCTCCTTCGCCACCATTCGCAATGAGCCGACGACAATTTATGCCACTGCATTAATAAATGCTGTTGATAATCAAGGTTCTCTTGTTGCTTGCCGCGTTCTTTTGGATTCAGGTTCGCAGATCAATTTTGTTAATGAAAAGTTTGCATAACTTATTGGTTCAAATCGTAAAAAATCAAATCAGACCTACTCTGGTATCTCATCGTTTACAAAACAAGCGCATCACAAAGCTTACTTCTCGAATCGCGTTTGACAAAATTTTCGTCATTAATTGAAGCAGTTATACTTCCAAAGATAACGGGCTTTCTCCCATCTGAGAAAATAAATATCGTTATTGATTTACTATCCAATATAAGCTTAGTCGATCCCAATTTCAAAATTCCGCAAAGGGTAGATGTGCTGCTTGGAGCAGAATTATTTTTTTCTCTTCTGTTAGAAGGCCAAATTACACTTAGAAATAAAACAAAAATTTTACAAAACACACGCTTTGGTTGGGTTGTAAGTGGAAATTTCAATCAATCTCTACCAAACCCTAGAGCACAATGCAATTTAGTTGTAGAAAATAGAATTGAAAACAATTTACTTGATCAAAGGTTAAAGTCTTTTTGGGAAATTGAAGATCACCTTTTCCCCTCACGTAACTTTTCTTAAGCTGAAACATTGTGTGAAAAACATTTTGCTGAACATTTTATGCGACATGAGTGTGGCCCTTATCAAGTCAGATTACATTCAAATGCGATTCTTCAAGTCTAGGCTTCTCATACAATACAGCCTTAAAACGTTTTAATTGTTTGGAAAGGAAACTAAAGAAAAACAATGAACTTCGTGTACAGTACAATGAATTCATAAATGAGTACATAACCCTTAATCATATTGGACTAGTCAATAATGTAGACCACTTGAAACCTCATTTTTATCTGCCTCACCATTGCGTCATGAAACCAGGTAGTAGCACTACAAAACTAAGAGTTGTCTTTGATGGCTCTTCAAAATCAGATAGTGGAATATCATTAAATGATATTTTAATGGTTGGACCTGTCGTTCAACCTGATCTGTTCTCAATCGCTCTTCGTTTTCGGATGCATCACTACGTTTTCACTAGCGACGTTTCAAAAATGTATAGGCAAGTTGCGTTAGACTCACAAGAACTATCAACTGATTTTATGGAGGAACTCTGAACATGAGCCTATTAATACCTATCGTCTTTCTACAGTTACGTTAGGCACCTCTTCAGCGTCATATTTAGCTACGCGAGTATTAAACCAACTTGCTAATGACGAAAGGCAAAATTTTCCGCATGCAGCTAAAGTAATAGAAAACGATTTTTATGTAGATGACGTGTTGACAGTCTCAGATTCTTTAGATGAAGCTAAGGTGATCCAAACTGAACTAATATCAGCACTAGAAAAAGGAAAATTTGAACTTAGAAAATGGTGTTCTAACTCACCTGCTCTATTAGAAAACATTCCCCTAGATCAAAGGGAAGCTTTCTTTCAAATGCAAAGCAGCAATGTTGTGAAAACCTTGGGGATTATTTGGGATCCAACTGCAGATGATATCATGTACAACAGCAACAGTCCAAAACAATTTATCCAATTGACAAAAAGATCAGTGCTCTCTGATATTTCACAGTTGTTTGATCCTCTTGGTCTTGTTAATCCAGTTCTTGCCCTTGCTAAGATTTTCATGAAGCAGCTCTGGCAAACAAAGCTTTCCTGGGACGGACCACTTCCTGAATCTTATGCTGAAAGGTGGACAGATTTTCGCAGTGAATTTAGTCTTCTTCAAGAGTTGAGAATTCCAAGAATGGTTATATCAACAGAAAAGACAAAATCCCAAATTCATGCATTTGCAGATAGTTCAGAGCTTGCATATGGAACCTGTATATACATTCGATCATTTTTGTAAGACGGTAGCATTCAATGCAGATTGCTAGCAGCTAAATCCAAGGTTGCTCCTTCAAAGGCTACATGCTTACCGCGGTTAGAGCTATATGCCGCTGCTATGGCAGCTCAATTCACGCATCGTATTACAAAAATCCTTCGCATTGATTTTGAAAACGTTTTTTATTGGACTGATTCTTCAATTGTTTTGTCTTGGCTTTCGGCAGAGTCATCAACCTGGAAAACCTTCGTTGCTAATCGCATAGCTAATATACAAGAAACAACATCTTTACAGCAATGGCGGCATATCGACTCAGATTTGAATCCAGCGGATATAATATCACGTGGAGCCCGACCATCGGCATTAATTGAGTCAGATATGTGGTTTTTTGGACCTTTATTCTTAAAAGAACCACAAGAGTACTGGCCACGTTCACATTGCAATATTAAAAATTTTGATGAAGAAATATTAGAACGACGGAAGATTAAACTTGCTCTTTCGGCACAAGTGGAATACGATCTAATCGCAAATATTAAATACCATTCAACTTATATCAAGTTACAACGTGTTATATCTTATAAAAATCGCTTTATAAACAATATTTCAGTAAATATTTTAAAAAAGAAAATAGCGCTTGGTTCATTAGACCCTGAAACAAAGGCTCCAGAAATTTTGACTGGACCTATCACCTCAGACGAATTGAAGAAGGCATTACTTCAGATCTTAATCACGGTTCAAAAAAGCTGCTTCCGTTCCGAATTAGAATTATTGCGTAAAAACAAAAACGTTCCAAGACGCAGTTATTTACGCCCACTTGCTCCCTTTTTGGATGCAGATGGATTGATTAGAGTTGGTGGTAGAATAAGAAACTCTGATGTTTCACTCGACGCTAAACACCCCATATTATTGCCTTCAACTCACGTTCTCACGAACTCGGTAATTCGATACATTCATTACAAACATGCATATGTAGGTCCACAAAGTCTTTTAGCTATCGTTCGACAACAATATTGGCCACTAAATGGAAAGGTTCTCACAAATAAGGTTGTTCGTAATTGAGTCTTATGCACCCGGTGTCGACCAAAGGCTCTAGCGCAACTAATGGGAGATCTACCTACATCACGCGTACTACCAGCAATACCCTTTTCAACAGTTGGTGTTGATTTTTGCGGCCCTTTTTTGGTGCACTATCGTAGACGAGGTGCTGTTCCTACGAAGGCATATGTTTCAGTATTCGTATGTTTCATAACTCGCGCTGTTCATTTAGAGCTTGTGGAAGACCTCACTGCTGCCGCCTTTATTGCAGCTTTGAAACGCTTCATCGGTTGACGTGGGCTATGCTCAACCATTTACAGCGACAATGGGCTCAATTTTATTGGCGCAAAAAATTAGCTTCATGAATTATATAAACTTTTTACAAAAAAGGAGAATAATGCTGAAATTATAAATATGTGTGCTGAAGATGGAATGAAGTGGAAGACTATACCACCTAGATCTCCCCATATGGGAGGCATTTGGGAAGCTGCAGTGAAGTCTGCAAAGTTCCATATGAAAAGATTGCTGCATCTATTATCACCCACGTTTGTAGAACTAAACACAATTCTTGTTCAAAAAGAGTCTATATTAAACTCGCGCCCTCTAACACCCATGTCTAATGATCCAAATGATTTCAATTTTTTAACTCCTGGTCATTTCTTAATAGGTGGACCACTAACCGCAATGATTGAAACTGACGTTAAAGATTATCATCTAAACAGGCTCTCACGGTGGCAACGAATCCAATGGGTTATGCAAACTTTCTGGGCAAGATGGTCCTTGGAATACCTACAAGGACTACAGAAACGCAACAAGTGGCAAAACCCCTCTGAAAAAATAGCCATTGGATCACTAGTCGTTCTCAAAGATGATAACCTGTCCCCACTTAAATGGAAGATGGGCCGCATAATCTCTTTACATCCTGGAAAAGATGAAGTCGTTCGAGTTGTAACTGTCAAGACTGCTACCATCTTAAAAGAGCTGTTTCTGAGATCTGCTTAATACCTGTTGAATCTTCTACGCCTCTTCAAGGTGGGGAGCATGTTCAGTAAAGTACTTACATTGTAAAGTCATTTAATATTGTAAACAAAACTCAGCCCCTCTGGCAATGCCTTTCATTTTATGCGGCTATTGGCTAAATTTTAATTTTTGCATTTTTGTAACTTTGTAGCTATTTCCAGAAAAATAAATACTTACTCGCTTGTCTTGGCTACCACGTCAAAGTAAAGAATTTTGTATCGCTTTTTATTTAATCCATCATATAAATAAATAATAAATAAATAAATATATTAATAAATAATTGAATAAATAAACAAACAAATAGATAAATAAATAAATAACAAAATAATAGATTATAAACGAATGTATATAAATAATAAATAGGTAAATAAATAATAAATTAATACTAAAATAAATAAATTTTATTAAAAAAAACAAATGGATAAATAAATAAGGAATATCTAACACTTCAGTCTTTTTTACATAAATTAAGAAAAATTTACAAGAATACGAATTTTACGAAAAAATCAAAAAAAGAATTTGTGAATATGTAACGTTATATGAATGAATGAATGTATATAGGGGTTCGGTGCACTTCGACCTATAGATCTATTCTATTCTACAGCTCTTCCTCCAATTTAATCTCTTTTAAGAATGATAGTAAACATTAGATGTTTAAGTCTCGCCCCACTTTTACATAGTATGTGGTTCAGCGTTTTTTTCTTGGTCATCACAGAATTTGCATATTGCACTGCTAGATATACCTAAGATGTTAAGGTGTCTTTTTAGTTTGCAGTGACCACTGAGGAAACCTGTTATAATTCTTAGTTTGTTTCTACTCAGGTTAATACAAGCTAAATAACGCTATTGTTTATAGTTCCCAAGAGGCATTTTGGCTTGTCTTAGTTTTGGGAGATCTTCCCAGTTCTTGGATCTTTTAGCCTCGTCTTCTGATTTTATTTGATTTTTAGGCCGTGTTCGAACAGCGTTAAGATTTTATCCTCTGGCTTATTTTTGACGTTTGAGTTGAGGTGAATAAATGTTTAGCTTTTTGGTGTACGAACTGGATTAAATGCGATTTTTAACACTAATATATTTTTTAAATTTCCCTACAAGAATTGAAAAATTTCCCCTTCTATTTCTTGGTACGGAGAAATGTAAAAATTTGTATTGGAAAAAACGAAAAAAAAGAACGCAGCATATAGGAAAGTTCGTAGCTGATTCTGGAATGGTAGCAACCATCCGATTCGGTTTACTAGTTTAGAAGGTATGGCCCCATTTAGCATTTTCAACTTATACCTACATTTTGTAAATCCTATGAATTGTTTTTGATTTTGAACCAAATAAAAAACTGACAATGTAGAAAATAGCTCGGTCCAAATATGTTTCTGGAATGGTATCAATCGTCCAGATCAGTTCAGTGGTTTAGAAAATATGGTCCCATTTAGTATTTTCAACGTCTTCGTACCTACATTATCCAAACCTTATGACCTTTTTTTGTGCTGATATAAAACAAAAAAACTAAAAACGCAGAATTTTTTTTATTATGTGTATACTAGCTGTTACTCGGCGCGTTCCTGCTTCAGTAAATAAGGGATAAAACATTGTTTTCGAAAGAGTTATTATAAACCTATTGGTTCAACATTTTGCCAAAAGCTTTCAAACTCATAATATAAGAGTTTTCGCAAAAGCGACCCCAGCCCCATCTATTCGGTTATTTGAAATAGCCTTAGTCATTTCGTAGAACATCAGCTATCCAATAATTAAAGCCCCTTCAAAATCGGTACATCCGTTTCCCGTCGTCGTGTTCGTCAGTTTAGAAATAAAATATATCATAGCGCCACATAGGGGATAATTTGCATCATAAGTTACTTCCTATATTATCAGCCATCTGGCACTGAAGGTCCCGTCAAAATAGGTCCTGTAGATTCTGATCGGTTTATATATACGACGATATAATGCAAAAAAATCGACATTATCTATCGGTCAGTGAAATTCTCGTGAAAATCTGTCCAGCCGTTCTCGAGATTAGCCACGACAAACAGACAGACAAACATTTTAAAGATGTGTGTTTTGTTATAAGGGCTGTGTATGCTCTCATATGCGTGTAGTAAAATACTGTTATTTTGACATTACAAACAGACACTCCATTTTTATTTCTGTGTATAGATTTATTTTATTTTGTTAAAGAAAATAAAAATAGAACTACTTTGTAAGATAATCAAAATTATGGAAAGTCTTAACGCGGTACAGAACACTAGTTTGGCAGCTGAACTTTAAAAAAAAAAATTGTTTCGCAATGAATATTAATCTACAAAAAAAGATATCGGTTAATTTTAGTAATTCTTCGTACGTAACGAAGTAAAATTAAACGGAATATACAAAAACACAAACGGAAAATTCGACATTAATGATTAATATAAAACAAACAAAAATAAATGCAAATGAAATGAATCCAACAATTAAATCAAACACAATACACAGGTTTGTTAGCTGAACTTTCAAAATAAAAACAACCAATTTGTTTCACAATAAAAAGGAATGTAAAAAATTTGTAATCGGTTATGATCGTTAATATCAGAATTAAAAATAAAACACAATTCACAAAACAACAAACGAGAAATTCGATATAAATGTAAAAACAAACAAAAATAAATGCAAATAAAAACAAACACACTACTCCGACTGTCTCTCTCACTCCTTCATAAGCATAGAAAAATATCCACTGGCTAAAATTTTAGCCTGATCCGGAGCAGGCTAAATTTTTGAAGTTTATATTTACCACACTAGTGCCATAATTTAGCCAATGGACTATATTATGGCACTGTTCGCACACGGCCTTCATCACATTTTCTCCTATCCCACAATAGGGTTCAGGCCCAAACATGGGTGTTCCCGCCCTAGTGACGTTATAACGTTATAACATATGAAACCAATAAATAATAATAATTTAACAAATAAGTAATACATATCTACGATTTACATTTAAGAACTATGTTTGAAAATAAGACATTTTCGGATGATATACATGAAAGATTATACATATCTTTCTTTCATTATCAAAATTTTGTTTGCGACCATCTCAATATTTGTTTTCGTATGCAATTCGTTTGTTAAAAATCACCAAAGAAGGTTAAACATCATTTATAAAAGTTTATTTTGTGATGTTTGCAATTTCCGAATGTGGCTGACTGCGCAATTACCCCATGCTGGTGAGCCATAAAACATTATTGCCTGGAATGAGAGATAGTAACGTTTTTTTTCTGTTTTTCTTCTCAGGCATGTAAAAACAACCGCATTTTTTTGGTTCATATAGTTAGACGCACCTACAAAATGTTCAAAAAAATAAAACATAGATTTATTTTAATTTTTTTTTAATTTTATTCGTATGTTTAATTAAGTTTTTTAAATATTCAGTATTTAGTACACCCTCCGCGATTTAAAATTACTTCAAAAATTCTACTTTTTAGAGAATAATACAATTTTTTAAGATAATCCAAGGAAATCTTCGTCCAGGCTTCTTTGATTGCAGCAATCAGCTCCTCACGTGTTTCATACTGCTTGCCTCCTTTGTATATTTCACGCGAAAGCCATCCCCAAACATTCTCAATTATGTTGAGATCGGGTGAATATAGTGGCCACGGCAACAATTCCGCATTTTCATCCGCAATATGGTCTTTTGCAACGCGGGAGTTGTGAATCGGTGCGTTATCTTGCTGGAAAATCTAATGGAGAGGTCCCATTAGTTTTTTTATTGCGGGGAAAGCTTTATAAGAAGCTCCAATTCGAAAGCACCATAGTATGAAATTGCCCCCCATAACATTACTCCACCTTGCCTTGCCTTGAATTTGTAATCGGTTATGATCGTTAATATCAGAATTAAATATAAAACACAATTCACAAAACAACAAACGAGAAATTCGATATAAATGTAAGAACAAACAAAAATAAATGCAAATAAAAACAAACACACTACTCCGACTGTCTCTCTCACTCCTTCATAAGCATAGAAAATAATCCACTGGCTAAAATTTTAGCCTGCTCCGGAGCAGGCTAAATTTTTGAAGTTTATATTTACCACACTAGTGCCATAATTTAGCCAATGGACTATATTATGGCACTGTTCGCACACGGCCTTCATCACATTTTCTCCTATCCCACAATAGGGTTCAGGCCCAAACATGGGTGTTCCCGCCCTAGTGACGTTATAACGTTATAACATATGAAACCAATAAATAATAATAATTTAACAAATAAGTAATACATATCTACGATTTACATTTAAGAACTATGTTTGAAAATAAGACATTTTCGGATGATATACATGAAAGATTATACATATCTTTCTTTCATTATCAAAATTTTGTTTGCGACCATCTCAATATTTGTTTTCGTATGCAATTCGTTTGTTAAAAATCACCAAAGAAGGTTAAACATCATTTATAAAAGTTTATTTTGTGATGTTTGCAATTTCCGAATGTGGCTGACTGCGCAATTACCCCATGCTGGTGAGCCATAAAACATTATTGCCTGGAATGAGAGATAGTAACGTTTTTTTTCTGTTTTTCTTCTCAGGCATGTAAAAACAACCGCATTTTTTTGGTTCATATAGTTAGACGCACCTACAAAATGTTCAAAAAAATAAAACATAGATTTATTTTAATTTTTTTTTAATTTTATTCGTATGTTTAATTAAGTTTTTTAAATATTCAGTATTTAGTACACCCTCCGCGATTTAAAATTACTTCAAAAATTCTACTTTTTAGAGAATAATACAATTTTTTAAGATAATCCAAGGAAATCTTCGTCCAGGCTTCTTTGATTGCAGCAATCAGCTCCTCACGTGTTTCATACTGCTTGCCTCCTTTGTATATTTCACGCGAAAGCCATCCCCAAACATTCTCAATTATGTTGAGATCGGGTGAATATAGTGGCCACGGCAACAATTCCGCATTTTCATCCGCAATATGGTCTTTTGCAACGCGGGAGTTGTGAATCGGTGCGTTATCTTGGTTTTCTTTTTTGTGTGAAAAAGATAGCATGAGTCTTAGAGGCGTTTATTTTTATCTTCCAGTCATTAAAATATACTTGGATATAAGGACGATTGCAAATTAGTTCTAATAATGGAACCAATCGAATCTGTAGAGAAGGTGCATGTGTCGTCAGCAAAAATAGTTGTCTCACAATTTTGTATTCTTGGAAAGTCGGACGTAAATACGGTATACAATATTGGACCAAGCACCGAGCGCTGAGAAACCCCAACAAAGCAGTCACAAACATCTGAAGGAAAGTTGTTAACAAATACATTACATTTGCTTGACGACAAAAATGACTTTACAATTTTTATTAGGTACATTAGGAATTGAAACAGTAAGAGCTTATGCAAAAGACCGTCATGCCAGACCGAATCAAATGCTTTTTCTATATTCAGCAGTACCATGCCTGCGCTTCGTTTTATGTTCAAATTTGTTTCAATAGGATTAGTGATACGATGCACTTGGTGAATATTGCTATGAAATTCACGAAAACCAAACTGTTCTCGAGGCAAAATATTATTTGAGTTAATATGATTTAACATTTTTTTCTTTATTACTTTTTCAAAACACTTGCTGAGTGAACTGAGTAAAAAGACAGATATGTACTTATAGTTTTTTTACAGAATCATTTTGCATGGCTTTTGCCGTCTGCCTAGCCTCTCTATAACAAAAGCCAGTTGGTTCGTTATTGTTGGGGAAAGCTTTTTTTTTCTATGTTTTTAGATTCGTTATTGTTGGGAAAAGCTTTTTGGTTCTATATTCTTGGATTCTGAACATGTATAATAAGCTCAAATTAAAATTATCTAAAATCCAAACCGGAAACCTATACTTTTAATTTTAAATTTTAACCTGAAGCTAAGCATTTTTCGGAGATTCGGTAGACACATCTTAATTTGTAAGCCGTGTTTCGGCGTGTAGTGCTTACGCAGCAAACAATAAAACGGCTATGTTCACTTTAAACTTATTTTTTTATTTTGGAAATTATGACGTACAGATGCGTCGCTAATGGTGTCGAGAAAAATATGCTTATCAGAGACAAGCACCAAAACAAATTAAATTTAACGGAAATCCGAACCGGAAAAGTTAAATATAAAATTTTACCGGAAGTTAAGCCTTTTAAAATACCAATCTTAATCCGTCTGTATTTCAGCAATCACTGAACCGATTTAAACGCTGTTACATGCTGTTGGGTAGAGAAAATGTTAAACTAGGTCGTCAGCATAATATATCTAAACAGGTGATCACGGTTTGCCTTAAAAACACACTGCAAAGGACTTGAATTCATTCTCCATTCCATTTGCAGCGCCAGACAAAATGCTAAGCTGAGACACCAAAGTAAGTTGTTATAATTATTCTTATTGGAGATCCAAACCGGATATAAGAAATTTTATTTTTTATTTTAATTATTTAAAATTTTAACGGGAAACTTAGCATTTTTTGGAGATTCAAAAGAGATGTATTCTGAAAACGCATTAGTAGAGAAAATAATCGAAATGACATTTAAAACGCTTACCGGTAAAAAATAACCTTGGAAAGGAAAACTGAAAGCTATTTTTACCATTGGTGGTTAAGATGTACTACGTACTGAATTATTATTCTCTAACATTGAACACAATAGCTACAGTGCATTCTCGATTATCGCAACTAATTAAAACAAGGGTGGTTGCAATGACCGAGGTTGTTGCAATAACCGAGTAAATATTTTTTTAAGGCAAAATTCGAGATGAAAAGCGAAAATCAAAAAAACCAGCACTAATAAAATGTATTTAATGCAACAAATTTTTATTCAATATTATATAAATAATAAGAAACAAAACAAAAATAAGTTAATTCATTAAGATATAAGTATGTATGTACATACATACATATTACATATCTTTAGTTCTCTTTATAGGTATAATTATTTTCTTTGGAAAAAATTAGACATTTTTGTTTGGATTTTTTGGATTTTTAGATTTTTTAAAATCGCCATTTCGCGCAGTTTTTGAAGACTCAATATTTGTTCAATATGTGCTGAATTCTGCTCAGCCCATTGAAGTGCTGTATTGAAAGCTTGTATTGCAGTTTCAGTCTTTATTTTGGGAGCAGGAATCTCAAACTCGGGCTCACTTTCATTTGATATTTCAACGGTTTCATTGTCGTGATAGATTTCCTCATTATTAAGCGACTGACCACGGGACAAAATTCATTAAACTAACAAGAAAATCGAGCATTGTATAGACGCGCTACTTAAAAGTAGCGGTAAAATAACTACCGAAACAAATGTAACGCAATAGACAAAAACAAACACATAACCAAGAACCTGAATAAATAAAGATATGCATATAAAAACAAAAGTTGCATTTATCGAGTCAATTTTTTTTTTTGAAGAGTTGCGATCACCGCGTCAACAATGATATAAATTCAGCTGTTGCGGAAATCGAGGAGTTGCGTGAATCGAGAGTTGCGTTAATCAACAAGTACTGTATGTACTTTGTGCAAAAAAATATTTATCGAAATTTTGGTGAAAACTAAAGTTGAAATCGATGTTTTGGTGAAAATAAAGTGGACAAGTTTTTATTTTAGTGCATAAAGTGTTTTTGTTTAAAAAAAAAAGTGTTAAAAAAGGAATTGTGACTGTGTTGAAATAATTCCTTGTTCGAATTGGATTAACTCAGATTAGTAAACTATTCATTTGGACTTTTCGAAAAGTTTCTTTTATTTTAAAGTAAACTATGGCACCTTAAAGCTACAAAGTGTCTTTTAAGATTTTCCAGTTCATAAAAAACACATCCGGTCACGATTTATATCTTTTAACAGGAATAACAAATTTACTTAGGTTAAAACCGCTTAAAATCTTCACCAAGAATAATTTGTTTCCACCGTCGTTTTCGACGGGTTTTAAGCTAGTTCGTATAAAATACGTCAAAGGTACCCCCTCAAACAAAGCTGCATACTAATTTAATATTTTATTTATATTAAGTTGATTTCCAACTTTTCCATCACGGTAGGTATCTTAAATGAATGGAAACCCAGCCTAGTTCCCTTACAACGCCTAAATATTGATACCCGTTGTTTAATTATAGTCTTAAAGATCGATTTAGAACGGAACGTATCATCAGAACGTACATTAGGACCGGACGGCAGAAAACATTTTCGCAAAGCTGAAAATTTAAAATGTTAAGGTTTCACTAGGACGACAGAAAGCGTTTTCACTCAACAACCAAAGTGGTTGAACGGTACGGAAGCACACTGGTAAAGTAATACTTGGTGGATGGAAGCCGTTGTTCTATTTGTTTTGTACCAAAAACCGAACCGGAACTTAGTTTTGATTTAAACCGCTCACACGTTGTTGGACTTGAACAAAAGAAATATTAAAACTAGGTTGTTGAAACTATTGCAAAACAAATCAGAAAGAAACGATGATAAAGCGAAAAGTATAATTGAAGTACCACGCTGCACATACTGCAAGGACGGAGAAGGAAATCTGATCACCGATCCACAAAGCATACTGGAGCGATAAGAAGTGTACTTTAATGAATTGCTAAATGGTCAACTCACTGCAGAAGTGGAGGCTCCACTGCTTCAAGACGAATACCCTATGTTGCCGTCAACAAGCATATAAGGGGAAGGCTATAGGCCGGCTTAAGAAAAACAAAGCCCCGGGACCTGATGGTATACCAGCCAAATTATTTCAACACAGTATGCCAGCTCAACGTCAGGCAATTCATGACATATAGCGCACGTGTGGGAGCATGAAGAAATGGCAGAAGACTGGCGAGAAGGTATAATATGCCCCATACATAGGAAAGGAGATGACACAACGTGCAACAACTAAAGAGGTATCACGTTGTTGAGTACCGCCTATAAGATACTCTCCTTTATCTTAAAAGACTGGATAAACCCATACGCTAAAACCATCATCGGACAATATCAGTGTGGTTTCATTACAGACAAATCAACAACTGATCAGATCCTTACCCTTAGGCAGGCGATGGAAAAATGTCTAGAATTTAAACTCTGCTTATGGTAGCATAGCCAAGGTAGAAATTCACAAATCGATGAGATAATTCGGCATCCCAAATAAATTGACACGACTATGTAGGTTGACAGTGACCAACGTAACAAGCCAAGTAAAAATAGCCGGATTGCTATCCAGACCAATCAACATCTTTAATGGACTCCGACAAGGGGATGGTTTGGCCTGCCTCCTCTTGTGAGGAAGGACGATTGTTTTTAAGTCAAAGTTCGCTGATGAACTTGGGTTTGGGAAAATTAACAACTACGAAGCCACGTTGTACCTTCGAGAAAATACCTGTTTATTTTGCGGCTTGTAAGGTACCATATGCTTTGCAAGGGAAAATGGAGAAAGAGATTGACCGTCTGGAAAAGGAAGGAATAATTACCATGATGCGTTTCAGTGAATGAAGCACACCAGTGGTGTCAATTCTGAAGAAGGATGGATTAATCAGACTGTGTGCAAGCTATAAAATCACTCTCAACAAGGTACTGAAAAGTGATAATTTCCCGATTGAGCCAATAGAAGAAATTTTTGCTATGTCGATGGAAGGCGGAAAAATTTTCACAACTCTGGACACCAGTTTAAAGTTTACCTCCATATGCCAATGGATCAGCGAAGTTCTACCATTCAATGAGGTTAATAAGCTGATGTATGGGACAAAAGTGGCAACAACTATTTTGCAGAGGTACATAGAACAGACGTTGAAAGGCATAAATGAAGTGTGTGTGTTTTCTTGGACAACATTAAGATCCAAGGGAGAAACTTTTAAGAGTTGGATTGCGGGTGAATTTTAATAATTGTAGTTGTTTTGAGAGGACTAGGAAAGACAAAAAGAACGGATTTCAAGCCATTACGGATGCGCCTGCTCTGAAGGTACAAAGCTGGTTAGGTTTAGTAAATTATTATGGAAAGTTTCTTCAATATCTATCAGCCAAACTAAACCCACTTCACCGACTTTTGTAAAATGGTTAAACTGAGACAAGGAATGCGAAAACGATGCTAGTTGCATATGATCCAGCTCTGCCTTTGTCATTGGCCACGGATGCAAGGCAAGTCCATATGGATTGGAAGCAGCGCTGTCTCACTTATCAAAATGGTCAAGAACATCCAATTGCTTATGCATCGTGATCTCTGTCAGCGTATGAGGGGAACTATAGCCAAATTTATAAGGAAGCCGATTTTCTGGGCTCTTAAACGTTTCTTCCAATCCTGCTACGGACGAAAGTTCACCTTAGGCTGTGTACGAACAGCGTTAAAATTTTATCCTCTGGCTAATTTTTGACGTTTAAGTTGAGGTGAATAAATGTTTAGCTTTTTGATGTGCGAACTGGATTAAATGGGATTTTTAACCCTAATATATTTTTTAAATTTCCCTACAAGAATTGAAAAAATTCCCTTCTTTTGCTTGAATACGTGGAAATATACCAAACTGTTTTAAGGTTAATTTATAAATATAAGTCTTCGACTAAAATGTTCGGTGTTTTAATTTGTATTTGTAAAAAAACGTTCAATTTTATAATACTATTTAATTCTTTGTTGGTGAAACTAACTAAGATTTCCGCACAAAACCAAGTCGGATAAATGCAAAGTTGTAATTTCGGAAATCAAAAGTTTCGCAGTACTCAATATTTTATGTTTTAGCTATTATAAATTACATTTTGGTAAGGAAAAAATTATAATTACTTTCGGCTGATGTAAAAATACAATTTCTACAACCACAACCTCTCCGCCCCTTTGCTGTTAGGAAAAAACTGCAAGAAATCGTCACTTTTTTGCTTATTTCGACTATAATTTCTTTCTTGTACATTTTGTCGAAACAAAAAACTAATAACGAAACTAGTAGAAAACAAAATTTCCAACAAGTGTGATATAGAAAGTTTATTTGTATGATCGATGATTCATCCAAAAGAACCCAAAAGTTGGTATTTTCAAAATATTGAGTTTCTTTGACTTTTAAAGCGCAATAAATTCGTGATGGTTGATTTTAGTGAGAAAGTTTTCATTATCAATCTTTTGGAGAATTCAATTTAACTATCCTATTCAACTTTTTATTTCGGGAACGATATAATGGAATCAGGATTGATTAAAAAAAGTATATAAAACATGCTAATTAAGTGGCTCTATTTGTTTTGCGTTTAGTAATTAGTTTTTTTTTATAAAATGCACCAGAAAGAAGTTATAAGTTGAATAAGCCGATTTTTTGCAGTTTTTCCTAATAGCAAATTGGGCGGAGGAGGTGTGGTGTGGAAATTGTTTTTTTTTTTTATCACCAAACATCCTATACAACATATCAAAAATTTAGAACTACCCGACCTTTTGTAGGTTAAATTCTCTTTATTTGATGTACTATAAAATTCTCTAAAAAAAATAAAAACGCAAATTTGAGATTTCGAAAACAAATTTATTAATGATTTGCAATTTCATAATAGTGGCTATTCTAAATTGTGTTTTGTTAAAGAAATAAAATAGAACTACTCTGTAAAATAATTAAAATTATGGGAAATTTTAAACGCGGTACAAAACACTGGTTTGGCAGCTGAACTTCAAAAAAAAAAAACAAATTTGTTTCACAATAATTAGGAATGTAAAAAAAGTATTATCGGTTAATTTAAGTAATTGTTCGTTCATAACACAATTATATTAAGCGAAATTCACAAAAACACAAACGGGAAATTCGACGTCAACATAAAAACAAACAAAAAACAAAAAATAAATGCAATTAAATGAATACAACAAAACACACGTCACACTGGTTTTTGGTAGCGGAACTTCCAAAATAAAACTAAATTTTTTTTTCACAGAATAGAAATGTAAAACATCGGTTACTTATTATTTGTTCGTTGAATATTAGAGTTATATAAAACACACACGAAAAATTCGATATTAGTCGAACAAACAAAAATAAATGCGAATGAAAGCAATGGAACAATCAAAACAAATACATTACGCCGACTATCTCACTCACTCCTTCATAGGCATAGAAAATTATCCACTGGCTAAAATTTTAGCCTGCTCCAGAGCAGGCTTAATTTTTGTAGTTTATATTCACCACACTAGTGTCATAATTTAGCCAATGGATAAAATTTTAACGCTGTTCGTACACGGCCTTAATAACTGACCATTAACCATTGGTAGCTATTTGCAGCCCAGTTAATAATAGCATTATGTCTAGTTCTTGCAAGGGTTCACGTACGACATTGTGAACCGGTCCACAGATGAGCATTCTAATGAAGATGCGCTTTCCCGACTGCCGCTGAACACTACAAGCCCCGATGGTGGATGACATCAGCAAAAGATTGAAGGAGGTACATTTTTCATTGGTGACGGAGGAGCTTTTGCATCCAAATGTTGAAGGTAAAGATCAACAATTCACTCTATCTGATGGTTTAATACTCATAAATAGTCGAGTCGTGATACAAACAAGCTTGAGAAAACTCATCCTAACCGAATCGCATGCAGCACACGTGGGCATAGTAAAAATAAAGGCGTTTGCGAGGAGCTATGTTTGGTGGCCGCGTATCGATTCGGATATTAAAAATATGACATAAGTCCCCGGGAAATAAGTCACAAATTTTTTGTGGACTTATGTCCCACACCGTCGGGACATTACTCCCAAAATTTTAAGGAATTAATGCCTGTGGGCGTTGTTTCCTTTCAAAGTGGGAATTAGAATCCGTGGGTCTTAATTCCGCGGCCCTTGTTTCACTCCACCAATGAAATACATACGAATGTTTTTATGTTATCCATCAAACCGTTTGTTTAGTTATTTTTTAAACATCATTAGCAATATTTTTTGATTTTTTGTAGAAAATGTAAATATTGGGACTTATGTTATGTCCCATCTTTGAGATGAAAATGTTGGGACTTATGTATGACGGCGTGGGTAATACATTTGGGACTTATGTCCCTGCGCCGAAAATATGGCTCGGGAATGCTTTGCATGCAGAAGTACTATGAAGCGGTCTACAAAAAAGGTACAGTATCCCATTGGAGTACTTAACTAGTGCATGGCAGAGGGGTTAATGCCCATTCGGAGTGGCCGCAGATTATCCCGATGACGTGTATTACAGCTCAAAAAACAATTACGAAGTTACGTGAAATATTTGCTCGTTATGGTCTGCCTGCCACTTAAGACAGCGATAACGGGAAAGTTCAAGGAATTCACCAAAGCAAATGGAATCGTCCACAAATTCTCCGCGCCATATCATCCCGCTACGTGAATGGGAAGCTTTGGCGAAGACATGTGGATAAAATAATGAAGTGAAACATCGATTCATCGAACATAACGAAGGATTCTGACTTCAGTTAACTTCACTGATTTCTTTAACAAAAACTCCATTTACCTTCACAGATCAAAAACCTGAAGCAACGTTAAAGGAACCAGAAATCCGTGACCCAAATACAGAGTCATCTGATTGCATTGTTCCAGATTTTGAAGAAGCAAGCAGTGATCGCCAGCACAGTGTGTAGGGTCAGCCTACAGTAAGACAGAGCACCCGCACCAAGAAGCCTGAGGAATGTTTCAGATATACTTCATTTAAGTGGTGAGGAGTGATATGTATTTCCAAACGGTGTCGCTACTCTTGACGTAAGCCTGTCGCAAATGCGTGAGAGGTCCTATACCTTAATATAGCCAACGTGCTTTCTATCTTTTTTAATTTAACTTCCTATTAACTAAACAAATAATAAATTGAATTCTGTTACTTGGATAAAGGCCTTATCATCATCATCGGCTCGACAACCGGGGTCCGGTCCTGGCCTCCTTCAACAAGTCTCTCCACCTATCCCGGTCTCGAGCCGACGCCATCCAGTTGCGCACCCCAAGGCTCCGGGCGTCCTGGTCTACGCCATCTCTCCAGCGCAAGCATGGTCTACCACGCTGTCGTCTGCCATAGAATGTACCACAAAGAACTTTCCGAGCAGGTTCCTCTTCGCTCATGCGAGCTAGGTGCCCTGCCCACCGAAGTCTACCGAGCCTAATTTTTGTCACTATATCTGCTTCAAGGTAGATTGCGTACAATTCATGATTGTACCGTCTCCGGAATCGTCCTTCCTCACATATGGGGCCAACAATTCTCCTTAAGACTTTTCTCTCGAACGCGGCTAAGAGGTCAGAGTGCCTTTTGCTAAGCACCCAAGTCTCGGATCCATATGTGAGTACTGGCAGAACCATGGTCCTGTACAGCAGTAGTTTTGAAGTTATGGTGAGATTTCTGGATTTGAAGAGCTTTGACAGACTGTAGTAGGCTCTGTTGGATTTGAGAAGCCGCCCGCGTATTTCTTCTTCTATATTGTTATCGGCTGCTACTATTGACCCAAGGTATTTAAAGGATTGCACCACTTCAAATTCGTGCTCCGCTACCTTGATTGTTTGACCAACTGTTCCTCTCGCATTCGACGCCACCATGTACTTTGTTTTACCTTCACTAATGTGCAGCCCCAGATTTTGTGCCGCCTGCTCGATCTGGATGAAGGAATCGTGTACAGCTTGCTCGGTTCTTCCGATGATGTCGATGTCGTCTGCGTAAGCCAGTATCTGGCTGGACCTGTTGACGATGGTCCCTCTTGTTGCCGTGCCAGAGTCACGGATTGCTTTCTCCAACGCCAGGTTGAAGAGGAGGCAGGCCAAACCATCCCCTTGTCGGAGTCCATTAAAGATGTTGATTGGTCTGGATAGCAATCCGGCTATTTTTACTTGGCTTGTTACGTTGGTCATGGTCAACCTACATAGTCGTGTCAATTTATTTGGGATGCCGAATTCTCTCATGGCTTTGTAAAGTTCTACCCTGGCTATGCTATCATAGGCGGCCTTAAAGTCTATAAACAGGTGGTATGTTGGGATGTTAAATTCTAGACATTTTCTAGACATTCTAGGCCTTATAGTCCAGTCAAAATAGACATTGAAGGTTACATTAATTCGCACCTTGCTAAAAAATGACATGAATGTTGGGAAAGGTATTATACACAATTTGTCAATTATCCACATCAATCCGAAGTGTGGAAAAAAATTTATTCAAGGTCAAATGTTGCAAAAATCGGTTTTTTGAGTTTTTCAGCTAAACGGTAAGTTTTATAATAAAAATAGGTGAAACAAAAATTATTCATCATGAAATTACCTATAAAAATTGTTCTTACACTTTTTTTCCTAAGAATCACCATTTCGGAGATACAGTGATGCAAAATGTTCAAACAGTTGTATTCTTCATAATATGCATGTCGATTACCGAAATATACGTTACAGAACGATAATATAAGTAAAAATATTAATTTTCGTAGCGTATACATACCTATTATACAGTTGTATAATAATTTTTTCAGATAAATTAAGTTGCGGAACTTCAACAGATATGGTGATCGAGCAGTCAATGATGAAAGCTATGAAGACAGATGGAGGTATTGCTCGAGGGGAAGTACAAAAGACAGTGTAATAAGCAAATGGGTTTATGGTATGCATGCAATGAATACTGTTTGTGAAGGATTGGAAGATCTCGCTAATGTTAGAATGGATATAACGGATCGGCATGTAGATGCAAGTGATTCACGAGTAAAGAAAGATTCGAAAGACATACAAAACCTTCTGCAGTGGTTTTCATTGCATGATCAATTTCCGGAAGTTAACAAAATTGTATCTATTGCTAATGGAGTCGTTGGTGATGATAAAATTAACTGTCACAAAGCTCGTGAAGTTGGGATTGCCGCCATGTCCAAAATGACAGGAATGACGTTTAATAACATAAAATTAAAACGCGCTGATAAAGTAGTACCTCTCTTAGCTATGAGTAGCACCGTAAAAGTTCACGATAAGAAAGTTCCTATCGACCCTATTATTTCAACGCATGAGTATTACTAGCGCTTTCGAAGATGAAATTGAGAAATATTTCGAATATGAATTGGCTCCGTATCCGTTGTCACTGTTCGATGATGCTGGAATGCGTAAATCACAAAAGTGTAGTGTGGGATCACGAAGAAACATTCAACCATATTTTAGATAAATACGTGCGGTATGTACATAGACATTTTGACCATAGAGTGACTGTAGTATTTGATGGCTATGCTGATTGTACAAAAAATATTAAAGCTGCAGAACAACGTCGTCGAGCTACAACAACATCTTCATCTTCGGACGTCATTTTTGATGAATTTATGACAGTTACCACAAGCCAACAGAAATTTCTCGCAAATACACACAATAAGTCTCGGTTCATTTCAATGTTGAAAGAAAAATTTACGTCTGAAAATATCTCTGTCAAGCAAGCTGATAATGATGCTGATGTCCTGATAGTTGAAACAGCAATAGAACAATTTAACTCGACAAATCCAACTATTCTTGTTGGTGAAGATGTTGATTTGTTGGTATTACTTACTGCTCGAACGCCAACTGAAAAAAAATATTTATTTTTTAAAACCTGGGAAGGCTCAACAACAATCAAAAATATATTCATCCAAGAGTTTATCTGCTTTTCCAAAATGCCAAAATCATATCTTATTTCTACATGCAGTAACTGGTTGCGACACGACATCAGCATTTTTCAGGAGAGGTAAAAGATCAGTTTTGAAATTGTTTGAGAGACAAGATTTAGTTGATTGTGCTGACGTTTTCAAAGAAAGTACCTCTACTCCACAAGCTGTAATCACCAGCGGAATTCGCTTTCTTCTTTCAATTTACGGAGCTCCAAAAAAAATTACGTGCTTAGATAAGTTTCGATAGTCATCTTTCGCAAAAAATACGTATAAAAAGAAACAAGTATAATTAGCTTGTCTTCCTCCAACCTCTGCTTCTGCTCATCAACATCTATTTCGGGTATATTATCAAGTTCAAGTATGGCTTGGTAATAAACTAAACCCAGAAGACTGGGGTTGGAAGTTAATTGACGATATATTGGAACCAGTTCAGACTTTTCTCCCTCCTGCACCGGAAAAACTCCTGAATTCAATTTTTTGCAATTGCAAAACGGGGTGTAATGCTAAATGCGGTTGTAAAAAAGTTGGTTTGTTTTGTTCATTAGCATGTATCAGTTGTCGAGGCCAATCGTGCTCCAATGTTGAATCGCTAGTAGAAGAGGATTCTTGCGATATAGGCGAGGAGACATCTGATGCATCGCTCTTTGAACAATTTTGTACTCAGCAGGAAGAAGAAGAAGAAGGAGAAGAAGAGGAAGACAGTATGGATTATGTTTCATTAGAAGAGTATCAATCAGACGAATAGTTTTCTCAATTTACGCATCACTTACACCGCTCTTGTTATTTATAATAGTACCATTTTCAATTCAATAACTGAACAGAAACACAATAGATCGTGGAATAGGCCTACCGGGGAAACCACGTAAAAAAAAACGCGCCATGTACACTACCTCAAACAACTGTTTGAACATTTTGCATCACTGTATCTCCGAAATGGTGATTCTTAGGAAAAAAAGTGTAAGAACAATTTTTATAGGTAATTTCATGATGAATAATTTTTGTTTCACCTATTTTTATTATAAAACTTACCGTTTAGCTGGAAAACTCAAAAAACCGATTTTTGCAACATTTGACCTTGAATAAATTTTTTTCCACACTTCGGATTGATTTGGATAATTGACAAATTGTGTATAATACCTTTCCCAACATTCATGCCAATTTTTAGCAAGGTGCGAATTAATGTAACCTTACCCCTATTTTTGATGCTAACTTGACCGGACTATTATATTATTTCACTGGAAATAAGTAGTATTTAACAGCAAATACAGAACAGGAGGTTTCTCATCTACTTGAAAAAATAAATGTTGCAAGGTAACAACAAGGTCAACGAATTTCGAATCTGCGCGTTTAATGTTCTGTCACTCTGTACACTAAGTGCAGCCATACTGTTGGCGAAGGCCCTTGACTGCTGCGAAGCAGACATTACTGAAAAAGGCGACTGTTACCACTAACAAAGGTGTGAATTCGTCGTTAGAGGTAGACTTATAGGCAAGAAGTATTGAGTTTCAACTTTGTGATCGGCTCACGGTTGATTACATCAAGACAGAGTTCTACAACATAAGCCTCAAATCGGCGTATGCCGCCACAGAGGAGAAAGATAAGGACACCAAGAACGAGGGAGCATATAATTGCAAGAGATCGCCAGAGTTGGAATCGCGTAAGATGGTAGTTGATTATTCCATATTTGATCATCACTTTTGATCACATTGAGTTTTCCATCTGCGGAATGTGATTACATCCACTAATCCAACTCAATTCAACTGTCTACGATTTGTCAGTGACATTTGTGAAAAACATTGTTGCCGTTGTCATGTTCCAAAAAAAATTCATTTATATTGTTAAGTTTTTAATGAATAATTATTGATTTAAGCTTTTATTTTCAATTCCAGTTAACTAATGTGGTAAAAGATATAACGCTTTTTTTTTAATTTTATGATTACTATTGGAAAAATAATTAAAATTTTATTAGATTTCGTTTGCGTGTGGTAACTCTAGTTACATTGCCAAACAAATAAAAATGAAATGTCAATTTTATGTGGAGCTGACCATCACAATATTTTTGTGATTGGTTTTAAGCTATCACTTTGATGATTACCTTACGCAGACTGTAAGTGTAGATTTTGACTGTCACTTATTATGCCGACCACTTGATCTCCCAACTGCGTATGAAGGCATCTATAGAGACGAATTTTATAAAGATTAAAAATCATTGGTGTGAACCGAGCTTAATCCTGATTACGGGACACGAATCTACGTAGAGGGTACACCATCAGAGTGGACGACGAATACCACTTTGATTGCAAAAAACATCAACATATGGCCATCAAACTCGATCACGAAAACGAAAGGGAAAATGTAAAGACGAGCAGTTGATTTAACGGCGTCGTTGTGAAAATGAGTAGTCGATTTCCTGATGTAATTAAAACTTCGTGTTCATTTAAAGTAAATAAAAGTTTATTTATTTCATAATTATTAAGCTAACAGTAGGTTGGTATTTCGTAGCAATTTTCTTCATATTAATGAACGCGTTCATCATTTTCTTCACATTGATGAATCGTTTTCGTCAATATGATGAATGTGGTAACTTGAGTGAAATATTTTAAATTATAATACCTATCATACCTGATGCAGAAGCTTTAGTAAAAATTATCATCACATCATCATCGGCTCGACAACCGGGGTCCGGTCCTGGCCTCCTTCAACAAGTCTCTCCACCTATCCCGGTCTCGAGCCGACGCCATCCAGTTGCGCACCCCAAGGCTCTGGGCGTCCTGGTCTGCGCCATCTCTCCAGCGCAAGCATGGTCTACCACGCTGTCGTCTGCCATAGAATGTAAATAAATAGTGTAAGATAGTAAAAATTATGGACTTTGATAATTTAAAAGCTAATGCCTTAGAAATGCTGGCCGACTTTTGTAAGTCTGAAAATGGCGAACACAGAAGGAGATTTTGAGACGTAGCAGCATTTCAAACAATTGAAGGGATGCGGTTGGGTATAGCATTAAACTACAATTTATTTTATTTATTAAATATCTCTATTTGTTTCGATAGAAGACAAGAAAACAACAGAAATGACTTCCCAAAATAAATGTTAATGATCATTACAAAATATACATTACACAACATAAGTATGTGCTATTTTTCAAGTGTGTTAAGTTTCAGGAATTCTACATTTTTTTTAATCAATTGAACCATTGCAGAAAGATGACGTTATCTCGCTATTAAGAACCATAATTCGATTTTTTAAAAACAAATAAAATAACTTATAAGACTTTTTAAAATAAAATCTTTTTTTTAATTTTTCAATAAAAGGTTTAAAAGGAATGGCTCTGGAAAAATTCCAAAAGGATTCATTAATGCAATTAAAATTCAGTTCTTCAACAGTGCGCGTTTTTGTTCTTCTTACTGATGTTTTATTTTTCGTCTGATGATCAAATTAATCAATATTATAGAAAATTAATGATCATCTCACATAAGTAGGAAGAAGAAAAATGCTTCATATCAATGAGAAGTAGCATTGCATTGAATCCTATTAATCATTTTGATGAGTATATTTACTGAAATGATGAAAACTATTCACCATGTTGAAGTATACGATCATCAAAATAACGAAAATGTGAATCATATAGATAAATATATTCACTGAATCGATGAAATATATTCATCACATTGATGAATATCATCATCAAAATGATGAAAATTCGAATGATATTGATGAATGTATTGAATGAATAGATGAAAAATATTCACCCTATTGATGCATATGATCATCAATGTAGTAAATGTATACATCAATATGATGAATGCATTCATCATATTGATGATTAAGGAATAAAGATTAAAAAAATTCATTTTTTAACATCATTTTGAATATTTCACATGCATTACAACATTCTTTTCTTCTTTTATTAATTATTATTATTATTATTATTATTATCTTTATTGTTTTTTTTTTCAGAAGAATACAAACTTAAAGTTAAAAAGATGTACAAGCATGGCCCTAAGCCGTCTGCCGGTTAATTAAATATATATCTATATAATCTGAGAGAAAATGTATACAAAAAGATTTATGACAAAAAAATAGAAATTAAGAAGCAGAAAAAAAAAATTAAACATAATCTAGAACAAAGAAGGACTTAAATTTATATGCTTTTAGTTTAGCGAAAACGAAGTTAATAAAGTAAATAACAATATTGATTCATATTTTTAAGACATAACATGGCTTTATTTTACATTTAATAAATTAGGTTTACCTAAAACAAAACAGAATATGGAAGCAGTTAAAGACTTAAAATATCAACTGGTATCGCGGGCTTTTAGTTTAGCTAAAACGAAATTAAATTGAAACAGGCTTTTAGTTTAGCTAAAACAAAATTAGATTAAGTTTTATCCTCAAAAATCAGGCTTTTAGTTTAGCTAAAACAAAATTAAATCAGATTCTATCTTCATAGGTATGTCCTAAAATAGATTCACATATGTATTTCTATACTCAACCGAATGTGAGATAAACCGAATAAGCAGCTTCCAACCACTCTCTCCGTTCAGAACACTTAAACATTCCTCTAGCGATAGATAACTCTTGTTGAAGTATAGTCGCCGAATTTCTTGTAAGATGGGACAAATTGCCAAAAAGTGGAAGATGTTTTCAAGTTGATTCAGATTACACAATGTGCAGTGGGGACAAATATCATTTCTGTGAGGCCTATAATTGAGCTCTAGCAATTCTGTGCGAGCTTTAAAAATCAAACTCATCTCCCAAACAGTAAATTCATCTCTAAAGTAATTGGCTTCCCCCAAACAGAGATTAAGTTTGCTATATATTGTTCTCGACACAGACTCCCTCGCCCTATCGTTAAAAGCCAGAAATATTTGCTCATCGAGAGTAGAAATGCAATCATAGAATGCAGTTCTCCACGAATCTAGATCTTCCACACAGAAAGTCAGAGGATAGTTTTGTGTCGAGGACAATTCATACCAATCTTTAAAAGGAGTATATCGACATCTTAATGACACTAAAAGAATTCTTTTCTGCAGATTGGTGTTCGGCCTTTGCATGACTTTGATGATATAGTCTGCGTTAGCTTTAAGGTTCCTAATATACATTGGCGGCAATCCCGATTCGACGTGTATCGCATAATTTGGTGTGTTATATGGGAGCCTAAAGATCCGTTTGAAAACAAATCTTTGGATAGATTCAATTTCTTCCAGTTGCTTGTACCCATAAACTTCATTACCATAGCAAAAGCAGCTTTTAACGGTTGCATCAAACACCATGAATTTTGAAGCCGGGTCTATACTTTTGTTGTTGAAGAAATTTGACCACATACAATTAATTGCTGCCTTTGCTACAGCTAGTTTATCTTTTATGTGCGCTCTCAGATTTAAATAGTGTGTTATTAGATATCCTAAGTATTTGTACTCAGTCACAACTTCTAAATTGGAGCCACTGAGGGTCCACGTACGGTCATTTCGAGCACTACGGTTCTGAGATCTAAAAACCATTATTTTAGACTTAGACGTATTTATTTTGAGGTCCCAGATATCACAGTACTGTTTTAGCTTGTTTATTTGGAGTTGCAGTGTTACCGCGTTATCAGTTAAAACAACAAGGTCATCCGCATAAAGCAAAACTTTGATTTGTAGATCACCATAAGTAACACCGCCAGGGATATGATCTTCAATATCATTTATAAAAAGCGAAAATATAAGAGGGCTTAAAATGCAGCCCTGTGGGACACCGGCATCAGATCTAAACTGTTTCGACTGGTTACTTCCGTTAGATACACAAGCAGTCATATTTGTAAGAAGCTGGTCATAAGTTCTTATGAATTTAGTCGATACCCCTATAGCTGCGAGCTTAAATAATAACGATCTCCTATTAACGGTATCAAAAGCTGCCTTAAAATCTACAAAAAATGCATACAGATTCGATTTTTTTTCTATAAAACGTCTAGCTACACTAGTTAGAGTAAAGATCTGGTCGATTGTCGAGAGATTAGCTCGGAATCCAGCCTGACAGCAGCTTATTTTGTTATTTCGTTCCACCCAGTTAACAAGCCTGAAGAAAAGAATTTGGGTAAATAGTTTTCGAAAAGAACTGAGAACAGAAATTCCTCTATAATTTTCGGGAAGATTAGGGTCACCCTTTTTAAGAATCGCAGATATCATTGAAGACCTAAAAATATCTGGGTAACTTTCCTCATCGAACATTTTATTGAACAGAATCAAAATGTGTTCCAAAAACTGGGAAGTCGCATTCTTATAGAACTCAGATGGAATGCCATCTGTCCCGGAAGCTTTATTTTTTTCAATTTTTTGAGCGCAGCAAGAAGTTCTAGCATTGAGAAAGGAGCATCCAATTCCTCAATATATATTAGTGGAAGAGCAAAGCTTATAGACGTTTGGAAAGGATCTTGTAACAAAAGTTTTTCAAAGTGCGATGCTAGGATATCAACACTAATATATGTTACTGTCGATTTATTACGGTCTCCTTAGATTCGAAAATTATTCCAAAAAACTTTTGAATCTCTGCATTCAAGAAGATTCAATGCAGATTTTCTTAGAAAAAGTTCCTTTTTTTGCTTGCATAATTCTTTGAAAGCATTATTTGCTTGCAGATACAGTGATTTAAAGGCTTCATTATTTGTATTTCTGAAAAATTTTTAGCAACCGAAAAGATCTTTCTCTACTTTTTCTACATTGCTCATCATACCAACTACATTTAAAAGTATAACGATCATTGTTTGAGCGGGTGACTGCAGATTGTCTTATAGTTTGTAGAACTAAATTTGTTGTTTCGTTTACTGTACTTATAGCTTGATTTGAGAAGTTCACTACATTCTCATTTAGATTTCTTCTATAAATATCTGATTTTTGTTCAATCCATCGAATCCTGTTGTTGACATTTTCAGTTTGAGGTCGGATATCACTTTCATGAGTTTTAAAAACACACGACAAAAAGATAGGTAGGTGCGTTGAATAATTAGCCGGAAGTACTTCAAAATTATTGACAACTTGAAGCCACTCCCCCTTTGCAAGACAAAAGTCAATAACAGAACATCCTTGAGCCGATATAAATGTAAAATTACCGATACTATCACTCCTTGAACAACCATTTAAAACGAAAAACCCAAAGTCCACTATCAAATCCATCAAACCTTTTCCGTTTGCATTAATGCACTATCTAAAGAGCTTCTCTTGGCTAGAAAATGTTCACAACTTATAAAAGGAGAGTTCTGGAAGTCACCTATTCGACTGTTTAAGTCCCCAATTATTAAAATATTTTCATTATTTTGACTTAAGAGAAAATTTTGAAGTTCCTCAAAATCAGAACTCCATCCACTAAAATTAAGATAAATAGATACTATAATAAAGTGTTTCGCGTTTATGATAAAATCTAATACAATTTTGCTTTCATTAGTTTTAAAAGATAGATTTTTGGAAATGTTGTTTTTTATCCCACACAGGATGCCACCGCTGGCCCGACCAAGTCTACTATTTCTAATAGCCGGTATCCATTTCAAATTAAAACCTTCAAAATATTTTAAATATTGTAACTCTTTACCTTCTTCCACAAACGTCTCTAATAATATAAAAACATCATAACTTAAAACTAATTTAAAAAATTCTGGCATAAGCAACTTATTTTTTAGACCTGTTATATTATAACAGAAAATGTTTAAATTGAAATTAAATTTATGGCAGACGGCAACTCTATCCTATGTTGAAAGATGATTCTGGTTATAGTTGGGACCCGAACCAGGTTGTTTGTTTACATAGTGACTCACAGATGGCTCACTTGGTACATGAGAGATGTATTTTATTTTATTAATTTGATTAATGAATGTTTTGAAAAATGTATACCAAAGAAAGTTATAAGAAGAGGATCCAATAAACCTATTTGGGATTCAAAAGGTCTATCTCGTTTAAAAAATGCATTGCTAAAGGCTCAAAAAAATAGCAAGATTAATTTAAATTTATTATAATAATTTGCGTAATGAATATGTTTTCCTAAAAAAAATTTTGCATAGTCAATACATATGGTCCATTGAATCAAAAATCAAAAGTGATTCTTTTTGGAAGTTTTATAATGTTAAAAGGAAATCAGTTGGAATTCCCTCTAACATGACTTACAATGGAATAGTAAGTAGTGATATTTCTCAAATTTGTGATATGTTTGCAAATTTCTTTTAATCGAATTTTGTAATTGATTTTGTGGATAATGATGTTTTGTCAACGTATCCACAAATCATTGATATGGGTTCAATGAGTATTACCGAAGATGAAGTTTTAACAGCACTCTCTACTTTAGATTGTAATTTAATAATGGGACCCGATAATATTCCTGCAGTGTTTTTAAAGGAATGTGCCAGAAATTTGTCACGACATCTGTGTCATATTTTTAACATATCACTTAGTAGTGGTGAGTTTTTAGATGTTTGGAAATTTTCTTAAATAACTCCCGTCTATAAATCAGGATCCGAGCAGGCTGTTGAAAATTATAGACCTATAGCAAAGCTACAATTAATTCCAAAGATTTTTGAATCGATTGTCAAGAAAAAAATCTATGAAGCATCAAAAAATCATATTTCTGTCTTTCAGCATGGCTTTCTTCAAGAGCGATCAACCACGACCAACTTAACTTTGTTTCTTATCTTCTGTTTAAAAAGCATGGAAAACAAATGTCAAACTGATGTTATTTTTACAGATTTTTCAAAGGCATTTGACAGAGTTAATCATAAAATATATATCCTTATTTTTTTCATATTTCTCGTCATGCAACAAACTATGGTCAAAATGAACCAATTACAAATGCTTGTGTTAAATTTAACGAATATGCAAAGGTTTTCGACCTTGATCAAAATCGAGATATTTTCAAATGTATTGTTATGAATACAATTGTTTAAAATTATGTTTTTATGATTTATATTAAGTAGTCTAAGAAAGTTTTCTGTAACTTATAGATGGTTAAATATATAAATAAATTACATGACAATGGCTGTATTTACCGTCTGCCAGAGTGAAATTTACGTAATATACATGTTGTAAAAATGTAGTTTTAAATAAATAAATATTGGTTTGCTAATTTACAAAAAAAAAAAATCGCAGATTATTAGTTACCAATATACCAAAGCATCCCAATACGGACCATTTAGCAGTTCTTTGATTTCTTCTAGTGACAACGAAAGCTTCCCAAAAAACCTATTTCTCGAATTCCTCAAGATAGGGCAGATACTAATGAAGTGGAAAGTGTCTTCCCTTGCATTTAAGTTACAAAGTTTGCAGTGTTTGATTTCTGTGTTTCTGAATAGTGTTCTATTTAAATTTAACAACTCGCCTCTTGCTCGAAAAATTAAAGAAATTTGTATGCAACTATTTTCATCTGAAAAATTATTCTTTTCGCAAAGATTGTGAACAAAGTTTGGGTTTATATGTCAATTTTCTGATTCATGTGTTTTTTTGTATAAAATTGTTCCTGAATTTAACATCGAAATCTCTCATTACCAAATACATTTGATTTTGATATAATTTATAGTTAAAGGATTTTCAACTTCCAAAATCAAAGGAACAGCAACTGACTCGGCTAATTCTTTCCATTTTTGTACAAAAGAGTTGTTCCTCTCGATCGCGTACAATGCCAGGACGCGTTGCAGTCTTTGTTGGTTATAGGTTGAAATAACTTTTAAAATGCAGTCAACGTGTAGTTTTAAGGTGAACATGTAAATTGGGGCCAATCCAGTTTCTAGATGTAGCATATAATTTGGTGTATTTGATGGTAGCTGGAATACATTCTCTATGAAAAATCTTTGCAATTGTTCCACTTCCTCGTATTCCTGAAATCCCCAAACTTGAGCTCCATAGCACATCATACTTCGTAATACCGCCTCATTAATTTTATATTTGGCTGAATTTGGTCCATCTCTCTTATTTAACAGCATGTGACAACTCGCATTTATCACACTTTTCGTTGATTTTAGCTTTGATGTTTTATATTGAAGCTTGGATTAATGTCTATTCCAGGGTAATTATAATTGTTTTGAACTTCTATTGTCTCCCTGCCGTAACTCCACCTTTCTCGCAGTGAGATCTCTCTTCTCGTGGCTTCTGCAATCATTATTTTTGATTTTGAGAGATTGACGGTTAAATTCCAAAAGGTACAATAATCGTACAGCTTATTCATCATCAACTGTAAGCTTTCTGGTGATTTCGCTAGTATAATTAAATTATCAGCATAGAAAAGCGATTTAATAACTATATTCGCAATATTGATTTCCACAGGCAAAAATAATACTATATCGTTAACGAACAATATGAACAAAATGGTACTTAATAAACATCCTTGTTTTAATCCAATTCTGGTCTCGAACCATTCTGAAGCTTTTGTTCCATCCCAAACTGCCGAATTGGTATACAATTCTTTAAGTATTTTCAACATTTTTGTGGACATACTCGTTTGGCTTAGTTTAATGTTAAGAGCTTTTCTGTCAATTGTGTCGAAAGCTGCCTTAAAATCGACGAAGAATATGTATAGTTTACGGTCACGTCGTGTAAAGCCCTGCATAATTGTTTCAATCGTAAAAATATTGTCTGTTGTCGAGTACCCACCACGGAAACCTGATTGAAACTCACTTAGTAAGTGCTGCTTGTCAGCCCATTTTGTTATACGGGAGAGTAAAACTGTGGTGAATATTTTAGATACAGCATAACTAAAGGATATCCCTCTATAATTTGAAGGATCATTAGGGTCCCCTTTTTTATAGATTGGGAATACTAATACTTTTTTACAACAGTTTGGTACTTTCGCCGTGTTGAAAATAAAGTTGAAACTTTCGCACATTTTTTTAAGAAATTGAATGGGTACATTTTTGTAAAATTCGATTGATACACGATGTGGTTCTGGTGTTTTCCCATTTTTTAGCACTTTGAATTTCTTCAAAAGATATATCAGCATCTAAATATCGATTTTCCACAAAGAGTTCATTGATGATTATATATGCTTAAATGAATTTAACTATCTCTAAATGTACGTCATATTCATGAAAGCGATCATCATATGAAGAACTAATTCATCACAATATGTATGGTTCATAATTTTTCATAATATTGATGAACTTAATTGATGAATGATGAATGAGTTTCATCACTTAAATCTTTCATCATATTGATGAATTCTGATGGAAGAAAAGGTTCACTGGACTGAAATTGATGAATTCTGCGTCATATAGATGATCTTTTTCATTAATATGGTGTACCTTTTTGGTTCAGTGTACATTCGATTTATTCGCTCCATCATTGTTATTTTTTAAATTAAATTGTTAATAAATTACTCAACACGTTCTTATAAACAATTTTTGTGTTCTATTTTCCTGACCAACCTAACTTCTGACCCACTCGCGAATTTGTGAATAGCTTATCAATATATTAAAAGGGAAGTAAAACCCAACCTTATTTCTAACCCACTGGAGTATTTGTATTATTATAAGTGAAGTTTGATTCGTTCACAAGGAATAAAAAAATAATAAAAGAAATCATGTCAGCTTAAAGCCTTTTCACACCGAATCAAAAACCCAGTTTTTGTAAAAAATCAAAAACCTGCATCAAAAACACAGGTTTTTCTATTAAAATAGATTTGTAAAAGTGTGAGAAATATTTAGTTTTTAAATTTTAATTCCGACCTCATGGCGTCTCGTTGAACAGAACTTTTACTATAAATTGAAATTGTCAGCATTTTATAACTGCATTTACACAAATATTCATTAAGGATTATTAGAAATGCACTAAAATTAGTTTTAAAATTAATTTTCACTAGAAACTAATTTGTGTACAATTAACAAAATAAAAAAGTTGATTTAAAAGCAAAAAGCTATTACTGTGGTAATGCTTAATTTTCCATCTCCTGTGTAGCAGCTGTTTTAATATCTTGCAATGGAATCAGCAAGTTGCAGTTTCATTCTCATTGCATTGGCTTAAGTATAGGAGTAGCAAGAATTTCCTTTCTGAGTTTCCTAAACTGTTTGGTTTTTACTGTGAAGAATGTAAAACAATCTCACCTGCTCACATCATGCGGGCTATAAAATGCAAAAACCTCCAACTAAAAACAATAAACGATTCTATTTTCTAACTAAATTCAAACATCATGACCAGATATGCCAGTTCACATTTAAGGAACACTTGGACATGATCAACGCTTAACTGGAGAAAATCGATTTGCAATTAGACAATTTTGCTAAACGCCGAGAACCCACTCATTGTCATTCTGAATACGTCCAACTTGAGATGCAAAAAATATCTACAATGCATTCAGATTGATTCTATTGATAAACCAAAAACCTTCCATCCAAATTATTAGCGATGATTGGATGGTGTAAAATAATGACATTTTTACGTGTTTGCATTTTATTTGCAATAGAACGAATTCGAGGGGTGCTATTCGAGGAAAAGAACTTTTTTTGACGGAAAGAACAAGATACAAGAATGAAAAATTTCAGTATCTATTGTTTACATGATATGTATTACTATGTTACTACTTACATGGATACTTGAATTAAAGTCAAGAAAAAAACATTGAATTATTAATTGCTAACAAAATATGATGGAAAGTTCTAATAAGAGGACATCACCGTCAGATATTTTATCACAATTGTAATTTTAGAGAACTAGGTATTTGGGTAGAAGCTGTCCGCATTAAAATTAATCTGCGGCACTTCGAAGACGCGAGGCTGCTATCCTGTATGCGTGAATTTCAATGATTTGATTATCCTTCTGGCGGAGAGTTTCCCCACCATTTTGCTTTAAATAAATAAAATATACGATTTTGCCAGTTTAATTTAAAGCATTTTTTTTTTGCATTACAATTAATTTAGTTTGGATGCATTTCTAAATTTTGTCATCCTCAGCGAGTAGGTAGGTAGGTACTTCTAAAATAGGATTTATTTATTTCAAAAGATCGTACCTTCATTAAAAAAAATAATAACTAAAAAGAAATTGACAACAAGATACAACAACATGGTTCTAATTATGTAACACAATGTTCGATGCCATCTAACGCTTTAAATAAAGGAGATCTATTGCGGTACATAATGACGTTTTCGTAGGCATCAAACTTATGCGCACCGTTTAGCGGCCAGTTCTATCATTGAAAAATTTTCTTCAAATTTAAGGTTAATTATACAACAATGTTGGTGTTGATTGATATTCAAATGAAGCTAATGAATTTATAGAATTTTTCTATTAAAAAAAGATAGCAAATTGAGCTAAATTTACGAATATAATAAATAAATTGTCATCATATATATCAATATACCGTGTATATAAGATACAATTCTCGATTTTCATCTGGCAGTTCCACTAGCCTTTAAGTTTTTTTTTTTTTTTTTTTATTTTATCTCTCGTCAACTGATTTCTTAAACGAAATCCTTAGGTAAATATTCAAACTCTTAAATGAAGGTTTTTACGTAGTTTTTCTTCAAATGTAGTCAAAAAGAAAAAAAATTTCAACTATACAAAAATTATATTTCAGTTGTAAGATATAACCTAAATATCATATCTCTTTGCAATCTATGTAATCACAAACCTCACTACATGTACCGATTTAACTATAAAATTAAAAATATCTAATAAATAAATCTAATCTAATAAATAACAATCGGTCGAAATGCATCAAAGCTACATAAATTTAATTGTAATACAAAACTGATACTTTTACATTAATTTATTAATTTGGCAAGATCGTTATGGTGTTAATTAAAAATCGTTTTAATTAATTGTAAATCGTCCCTCCTAAAAATACCCGAAATACCTCTTTTCTCATTTTAAGAAATGGTAGCCCTATTTCAAGAAATAATATTGTACATAATGCCTATTGAATCTCTGCTAAATGCTCTTGCATTGATATTGAGCAGACAATATTTGGATCTTAACACCATGCGTATCATCTTGAGTGAGTTATTTTTTTGGAAATGGGACATATGTATTAGCATGTTTGAGGTTGCAATACTCGTCTGTGTGTAAAACTATTTCTTTGCGAGTTAAGTGCACGCTTCTCTCTGATATGCATGTTTAGGCGTAGGGTCGATCGTTTTCGAGTTATAACCGAAAAACTAAAAAAGGGACCTTTATATTCTCTCCGCATCCCATTGCAGCCAACCTAGAACCGGGGACTATTTGTATGTTGACCTTCTAACTAGTCCAAAGAAAACTGTAAACTAATGTATTGCTATATGTATTACGTAAGCCGTACTGTCGGCCATTAAAAAGCTTTCGTTTTTCAAAATATTTTTATTTGTTAATATGAATCAAAGTTTCAATGGCATTAGAAAGAAGGGACGTCGCCTAGTAGTTAAAATGTGTAAGCCGATAAAAGGCACGACTGGGTCGCACAAACTTGCTCTTATGGCAAGTGACATATGAACTCAAAAGAACCTCCCACGAAATTATTTTATATGTAATTATTTCTTAAATTAGTTCAAATATGTAATTAAATAAGAAATTATAAAAAAAAAAATTATAAAAATATATATCATGGAAAATATAATTTATAACAAACCGAGAAAATCGTGGTAAACCAGAAATTTTAATATTAAAAAATATATTGAACAATTGTTCTTTTTACCAAATTCGAAGTTCCAGTTTTAAAAAAAAAAAATATTTTTTTCAAGCAACCTTCTTCAAATATTTTTATGAAAAATTTTGAGTATGCGAATTTTAACAAATCAATACCAGGTGTTTACCAGGCCACGGGTAAACACTTCCAGCTTAATGATTGCAATCGTAATCTTGTTGGATATAGTTCACTATAGCTTTTTGTCAAAAAAGTTTTGTAAGTTGAACTGAAACAAGCGGAAATTTGCGTATTGACAAGGTGCTCACTCGTCGTCAACTGATGAGTGCAAAGTGAGCATTCGCACGAAACGATATTTTTTTATTGAATTAAAGGCCATAAAAAAGCTAATTTGAACCAATAATTCAACAAGTCCACTAAATTTAATGCTAAGTCTTCTACTTAGTTGAAATTATTTTTATTTATTATCCTATATTTATTAATTTTTTCAATGTAGGTATATAGAATTTGTATTATAACAAAAACATTTTAGAAATAACATTTAGTTAAGATCCGCTGAGTCAATAACGAGAAAGTCAAAAATAATAAAAAAAAACCTTATATGGCAGGTACCGTTTAAACTGCTTTTTATGAATAACGATTTCAACACTCTACAAGGCCTTTGGTGGCAAATCACCCATGTCAAGTTTTACCAAAATCGTTAAAGCTGTTATCGAGAAAAACAAGTTTATTCGATGCCTTTATATGGCAGTTACCGTTAGGTTTAGGCCTAGAACAAAAATTCGAAAATATATATACCAAGTTTAAAGCCACAGCCTATGCGTGTTTAATCTCTGTCTTCACACTACGAAAAAAGCAGCCCAACATATTTCATTTAAAAGATTACTTCATGATTTTTAAATGAAAAACACTATAAGAACAGAGAGTTAATTTTGTTGAGGTATTAACGCCGTGATATCGAATTCGTTCGTCTCGTAGGATTTTTTGGGTGCCGTAGCGGAGGGTGGGGGGTTTGAAAACTGTAATTTTGCCGATTTAAGGGTCGGAGGTATAACCAATGATATGCACATGCAAACTGTAGAGAATGGCGCCTTGTAAATATAAATATTTTGTGGTCCCAGACGTTTAAAATGGTGTCTGTACCTTGCCAGACACCTCAAAAAGGAGGAGAAAAATCGTTTTTGGATGTCAGAGTTATAACCACTTAAATGTCAAAAAATTTGCTAAACTCTCCTCATTACAAATATATAGGACGATTTTAGTGGTGCCTCACTTAGACAGACGCCCCCGAAGGGCAAATAGAGCAACCACTGTTTTTTTTATTTTTGAGTGTAACCAAATAAATGATACACTAAAATAACAGGTAAACTCTCCAATCGCAATATATAGTTGCCAGGCGATTAAAGTGGTGGCCCAATTATCCCGAAGCCCCCAAAGAGCAGTTGCTGTTCTATTTTTGATTTTTAAATATATCCAAACAACTGATACACCAAAACAACATGTAAACTCTTCCCATTACGAATCTATAAGATCCAGATCATTTAAGTGGTGCCCCACGTAGTTAGACGCCTCCATTCTTATAAATTGTGTTCGTTAGCTTCTGAATTCGCCCTGGGGTCACCCCACCCTGAAGTCGCCTTAAAGCGTTTTTTGAAAACCTCAACTCGCCCTGGTGAACAAATTCTGTGTTGGTCGCCCTGAAGCGTTTTTTGAAAAACCTCAATTCTATGTTTTTTGAGATCATGGGGTCGCCCTCAGCTCGCCCTGAAGTGTTCTAGGGTTTTGCTGGTGCGACTTGAGGTAAACAACGTGACATGTGTGTTGTCTGTCAAACATATGTTTACAATCATTCGCTAGATTGAATATTTTATTTTAGTTTTGCAATGTCAACGGCCTTCAGTCTATTTCTCTTGTGTTGTTCAAGCCGATAGCCTAAGCTGCTAGTGCTTATGTGTGTCTCTACTTCGTAGATTTATCTACGGAGTAGAATAACAATGTAATGTAATGTAATGTAGTTTTGCAATGCAAAGAAAGGAAATTATAGATTTATTTTAATGAAAATAAATAGAAAACATACAAATAAAACAAAATTTAATAGTTTTTTGTTTTGTAATGTACATAAAGCAACAAATTTTAAGCTTTAATTTTGGAAACGCATATTTTTTTGATTCTTTCTTTTTGTCAATAACACAAATAAACCCTTGTTTGAGAACCGAAAAACCAAGGATTTTTTGACAGCTTTTGGGACTGTCGAGAAAGTCTGGGTCGACTCTGGGTAAAATTCAACGAGCGCAACTATAGTAACAGCGATTTATTTGTTGCACAAGAACGCTTTTGTTGGGAGACAATAGGCTACCTTCAAAACTTACAAATACAATTCAAAGTATAAGGAACAAGTTATTTGTCTATGTTCATATTTTCGAATTTAAAACTACTTTGGATGAATTTTGAAATTTTGTCGGACGAAGGCTTTCCAGCTTTGTTTTAAGGGTGAAATATTTTGTAGGTACTGTTATATAATTTAAAATTGTCTGCTTCAAATATTTAATTATTTTCTTAGGCATATTGTATATTAAGTTATGAAGCCGAACTTTTTATTCTGTTTAGTAAATTTGAATAAAATATTATAAATTTTGGTTGAAAAAAAGGATACAATTGTTGTTTAAAAATTAAAAGGAATAGAATAATTTCTTATAATAAAAAAACATTGTTTGCCCCATTTGCTCTTTGAGGTGTCTAACTACGTCGGGCACCACTTAAATCGTCGGGCATCTATATATTCTTAATGGGAAGAGTTTACCAGTTATTTTGGTGTATCATTTGTGTGGTTATACTTAAAAATAAAAAAATAGAAAAACAATTGCCCTATGTGCTTTTTGAGGGCGTCTATCTACGTGGATCACCACTTAAGTCATCTGGCACCTATATATTCGTAATGGGAAGAATTTAAATGTTGTTTTGGTGTATCACTTGTTTGATTTTACTTAAAAGAATAAAATAGAACAGCAATTGTCCTATGTGCTCTTTGGGGCGTCGGGCTACGTGGGGCACCACTTACATGTTATTTTGGTGTATCATTTGTTTGCTTATACTTGAAATAAAAAATAGAACAGCAATTGTTCTATGTGCTCTTTGGATAAGTGGGGCACCTTTCAAATCGTCACCTATATATTAGTAATGGGGAGAGTTTATGTGTTATTTTGGTGTATCATTCATTTAGTTATACTCAAAAATTAACAATAAAACAGTGGTTGCCCTATTTGCCCATTGAGGGCGTCTGGCTAAGTGAGGCACCACTTAAATCGTCTGGCACCTATATATTCGTAATGAGGAGAGTTTACCTGATTTTTTGACATAATGATATAAGTAGTTATACCTCCGACATCCAAAAAAGATTTTTCGCCCCTTTTTGGAGGCGTCTGGCAAGGTGAAGACACCATTTAAAACGTCTGGGACCCCAAAATTCTTAACGAAAGCTCCTTTCTCTACAGTTTGCATGTGCATATAATTGGTTATACCGCCGACGCCCAAAATATGATCTCGGCTCTTGGTCTACTACACATTTTACAATATACTTTTAAATCTGGTAAAACAATACATGAAAGCATAAACGCGTATTTTTCAAAAAACACTCAAAATTATGTTTTGTATTACCGTTTTTTATATAACAGCTATTTTGGTAAATTTATTTGTTTACAAATTTAAACATGAGCAAAGCTATCGTTGCAGTTGCGTTTGAGCTTTGGTTCACTGTGGAATAAATTTACTAAGTACTAAAATGACTAAGTGTGTCATAGAGTATAAAGTGCTGTGTGTATTCAATTCAATTTTTACTTGCGACTATAGGTTATATACGGCAAGTTTTGCATTCGTACAGAAAAATATTTTGAGATATCATTCAACAATAACATCACAGTGATAGCGAAGTCGAAAAAAAGGTACTGGAATTTTATTTTTTTATTATTTTATTATTTTCATCATCAACTGTATATATAGTTTTTATATAATTATGTAAGTTACTTTATAATATTATGAAATATTATGAACTTTATTTAATGAAATAAAAACTATTAAACTTCATATAAGAAAAAAGATAATTCAATGCAAAAAATCCATGGGTAACAATAGTTTAAAATTAATATCATTTATTTAAATTTTTTTAATGTAGTTAATGAGCTTACGACAATATGTTTTGAATTTGTAATTGATTGTACCCATGTACAGTTTTTGCCCTAGGTAAGTTGGGTGGCATTTAAAAAATGGCCGCCGATGATCGAATTTCCACTTTATTTGTTTTTGAAAGTCAAACAAATTTATTCAGACACATTTTTTGCTAAATCGAGTTATTCGCGAGATATTTAAGATACAAGTAAACTAGTAAAAAAAATTCTAAGAATAAAATTTTTTATATAGAGAATTTGATAGAGCATAAATTTCAAAAAATGAAATATCATAAAAAAATAAAATCGACCATGATTTGGAACATGTGAATTATTTAATTTTTAGGATGGCACTAATAGATGTAATAATGCTCCAAAACAAAATTAAGGGGTCATAAATTATTATGTCACATAATACGGCTCACGTGATATGGGCTGGTGCCTAGAGTATGTGAAAATCACTTTTTTCAATAAAAGTATAATTGGTAAGTACACGCAATTGTTGAGAAACAGATAATCACTTAGTTTGTTGATACCAAGTTCCCTTAATATTACGCACTAAATTCTAGAAATAAAACTATGCGTTTACTTTTTATACATTTTCCCCAACTGCTCCATTGACAAAAACCACTGTGCGTATAATAGGTCTGCGATTGCAGGGGGAGAATGAATCATATTTTTGTTGAATTGGCTTAACAATTACTGTTTTCCATTCACTCGGTAAGCGTCTAGAAGAAAAGGAAAGGTAGAAAACCTTAAGCTGGCCACACACGATAGATCATGGAGCTTAATGGCTCTGAACCGAAGCAAATTCAAAATGGTTTCAAGTGGCTCCGCATACTGGCCTCAGTCAAGATGTATGGCCAGACTTACGAATAATTTTTGTCAGTGATTCAGGCATTCCGAGCATTGTTTTACCTTTTTCCCTAATCGTCGGATTTGCTCAGTGGGGTACCTGAGTCGATTGTGCTATTTAATTTTTTCGAGGATGGTGGTTTTTCGTCTTGATATTATTTATAACAAGTTTTCTCACTACTGCTGTCAACCGAAACATATTAATCTTAACTGTCGTCATTCTGCATCCAACACTAAACACATTCGTATAATCTTGATAACACCTGTGGTTGACATCATGAAACAAACTCCCATTGTTCTGTGGACATCATCAAGTGTTCAGCAAAACCCTTTGCGATCTAAAAAAAAGTTTTAATTTTGCCCGAAGCTTTGCAAAAAAAGAAACTTCTGTCAATCACGATGAATACAACAACTAATAACCTTCAAGTTCGTTTCCAGAGTGATGACTACACACATAAGGCACAATTACCTTCGTCAGTGACTCGGAAAGAAACTTGACGGAATCATGTATAGGTACTAATCAAAAAAAAAAAGTTCAAATGAAATTAAATTATGGCGTTTTGACTCGACGGTTAAGTTTTCATGCTTCTGTTATTGTTGAGTTTTACTTCTTCCTATATTCTCATGGCGATGGCACATAAACTGTATTGCTTTGTGTTTATTTTTTAATTTTTTTTTTTGCCTCTGGTACTTTCTCTCTTCAAAACAAATACAAAGACATAGTTCTGAGGGACTTGCGCACTCAAAATCAAAACCCTTTACTGTTGTGTAATACTTCCTCTTATATTATATTTGTATGGCATCTTAAATTTTTTTTTGCATGAACATTATTTTGATACCTTAGCGTCTTCCTTAAATAAACAAATGACTGACATAAAGTTATGAAAAAAATCGCAATTGCTAAAAACAAAAAACAGGCACAATAAATGGAAAAAGGATCAAATGGGAAACAACCCATATGTTGATAAGAAACAATGAATACTTTGATGGCTTAGATATAAAGTATTAGGTACGCTTTCTTAAACGAGTGCTGTAAAGTATATTATATTTTCATTGTAAGGCTTTCAATATAGGACTAAATTTCTGCCGTGTTAACTTGAAATTACATAGATATGTATCTGCATTTTTGGATTTTTGATATAAATGCATTATTTTTATGTATTTAGCTGTTTTTCTGTGTTATGGCAAATTTCTTCCACTTATTGAATATTCATTCATCAAACTCAATGGCCAAAACAAACAAAGGTAACAGTTAGTAACATGAAAAATGCATTTATACCAAGAGAATCAAAACTTAGGTACGTCACGTCGGTCGTTTCAAGTTAACAACACGGCAGATTTTGTTAATAATAAGCTATATCTATTGGAAAACTTTTCACTGAAACCAGAGATTTATTTTGTAATAATGGCCTCCTCCCTTATCTGATTTGAATAATATTTATTTATTTATTTATATCTTTATTAACAGGGAAGTAAATTACAATGCTAATATAATTTTTATGAGCATTAGCTACCGGGACTATCAGCTCGAACAAATGATAAAATAATTATTATAAAATTAATATACTTTATTATAACAGTAAAAAATAATTTTAGATTAAATAAGTTTAATTCAAATATAATTTTCCATTTTGAGTTTAGAGATTAGTTTGTAGGTTTGGTTGATATTTTCTTCTGATGGGGTTTTGAGTAGATCCGGTAAAGATGAGTTGGGAATTAGTATTTTTGAAACATCTTTGATTTTCGTACAATCGTAGACAAGGTGTTTGATGTTAATAATTGTTTCACTTTCGTTGCAAAGATGACAATTTGCGGGATCAGATTTTGATATAAGATGGCCGTGTGTGATGTTTGTGTGTCCCATCCAAAGACGTAGATAAACTTTGATCTTTTTCCATGAACATTGTGTGGGTAAGATGGTCTTAACAGCGTTTGGATTAATATCAGAGTAATGATGTCTATATTGGACCCAATCTTTATTTACGTCCCAATAATGTTTAATTTCTTTTCTTGTATCTTTATTGTTTGGAATGTAAAACGTTGTTAAGGGTTCACTGGTTGCTGATTTTGCGGCCTTATCTGCTGTTTCATTGCCTTTTATGCCAACGTGCCCTGGAATCCACATAAGTTTTATATTATTCCGATTGCCAATTAGTTTGTTACGAATAATCTCTGGTAGGAGCGTTCTGTTGTCAATGTTTCGCACTGCTTCCTGTATGGAAAGGCTGTCAGAACAGATAATTGCTTTTTTTGGACATGAAATTTCGATTGCCTTTAAAACAGCCATACCTTCGGCTGAAAAAACTGATGCAGAGTCTCTAAGAAGTCCTTTAGATATTATAGCACCGTCCAGAGTAGAAACAGCAAAAGCTGTACCAAGATCGTTTTTAGATCCATCAGTGAAGACAAAGTTAGACTTATGATGTTTTTCAGTTTGCATTATTTCGAGGAAACTCTGCTTATATTGTTCAATTGAGGTTGATGTTTTTGGTAAGCACTTAAGTTGCAAATCTACACAATCACTCGAGAGTGTCCAAGGTGGTTTGGCAGCAGGTCGTAAAAAATTGTTCAAAATTGGATTGCCTATTTTTTTTTGAAAATTCTATGGCTTTGTAAAGTGTAGACGGGGTCTTAGGAACTTTTTTCCGGCTTACGCATTGCTTAGCATCTTTTATTATAAGACAGCTTTCGCATGTATTTAGTTTTTGAATAAGAAGGGATGTGACGTGTTGAATTCTTTGTTCTATGGAAGGAAGACCAGCTTCGGCTAACATATTTATGATAGGTGTAGTTCTGAACGCCTTCTTACTCAATCGTATGGCAGTATGGTACTGGGGCTTCAATATATTCAATGACGATTTTGAGCATTTACCGTAAATACTCAATCCATACTCGATTTTGGCAAGTATCGTTGATCTGACGATACTTAAAAGAGAGTTAATGTGCACTAAACTATTTTTAGAAGATAAATACCTTATAATGTTAAGTCTGGTAGCTAAGCGTTTTTTTAAATACAAACAGTGTTCTTTGAAATTAAATTTACAATCAAATATTATGCCAAGCAAACAAAGATTGTTTACATTTACAATTGTATTATAATTTGAACATAAGACAATATTTTTTGAACAGCTAGTTTTTCTGCAGATGTGTAATATTTTAGTTTTTTCAAATGAAATTTTCGACCCGGAGTATGAACACCAAGCTGAAATATCTGCAAGAATGTTTGAAAATGTAGAGGCAGTAGTTGTGAGATCTTTACATTTTGTAAATAACGTTAAATCATCTGCGTATAAGGAGTGTTCCAAGTTTTTATATTTTCTTATAATTTCACTAAGATCGTCAAAGGCTATTATAAATAGAACAACTGAAAGAGGAGATCCTTGCTGAATCCCGTTTTCAAGATTTTTGACTGAAGAATATACATGACCCAATTTTATTCGGAATTTTCTGTTACTTAAGAAAGATTTAATAAAATTATAAATCTTTGGTCCGATTTTCCATTGAACAAGTTTTTTGAGGATGATGTGGGCTCCAATTCTATCAAAAGCTTTTTCAAAGTCTATCTATAGGATTGAAACATGGTTCTTAGAGGATAAAGCGGATGCAATGTAATAGTCAATGTGTAGTAAGGCATCAATCGTCGAATGTTTTTGTTTGAAAGCCACTTGGTTTGGACTAAGCACCCTTTTTTTATCTAGGAACCAAAATAGTCTCTTTGAAATGATTTTTTCAAGTATTTTGCCGACGCATGGGAGCAATGATATGGGGCGATATCCATTTATTTCGCAAGAACGCTTATTTTGCTTCGGGATGGGCATGATACTGGCTGTTTTCCATACTTGGGGGATGACCCCGGTATTGAAGATCTCATTGTATAAATAAAGAAATCTGTTTTTTAAGTCCATTAGAGATTTTTTTATCATTGTATATGTGATTCTATCAAAGCCTGGGATTTTACCTTTTGCGGAGCGAATGCAGCTTTCCAATTCTATTAAATTAATAGGAAGTTCGATTGATTTTGCATTTGAATCCGTTTCATTAAAAAGGGGTTTTACCTTTTGCGGAGCGAATGCAGCTTTCCAATTCTATTAAATTAATAGGAAGTTCGATTGATTTTGCATTTGAATCCGTTTCATTAAAAAGGGTTACGTTATAAGTTGATTCTTGTTTTTTGATAATGAATTCAGGAGGAAAGTTTTCGTCTTCCGAATATAGTGACCATGTGTTAGCAAACAGCTCTGCAATTGCATGCGGGCATGTTAAATTTTCAGATGCAGTTTTTATAGTTTTTACCAAAAGACTATTATAGTTGCCTGTTAATGACTTTACATCCGCCCATAGCTTTTTTGAGCTGGAATTGGGGTTAATGTTTTCTGTAAATTTATGAAAACATGAAATTTTCGCGATTTTTGCTGCTTTTCTAAAAACTGCATTGGCTTTGCGGAAGGCTATGACATTATATTCAGATGGATGTTTTTTAAACTTTTTCCAGGCATTTTGTTTGATTTCTCTGAGCTCCGCAATCTCTTTATTCCACCAAGGCACCTTTTTCTGTTTGTTTGGTTTGTAATGGGTTTGAGGGATAGCTATATTTGCTGCAAAGCGAATGGATTTTTGGAGAATGGCTGTTTCTTTGTTAATTTTTGGCGATTGGGTTTTTACAGATAAGAAGTTGGAAACTTCAGACTGAAAAGAAAGCCAGTTTGCTCTGTCTGTTTGGAATTTTGGTGGAATTTTTATGTTTGGATACGGAGTATCGAATGTCAATGTTGTCACTATCGGGAAGTGGTCACTGCCATGCAAGTCAGGAAGCCTTGACCAGGAGGAATTTGCGCAGAGTTGAGGCGATATAAGAGTTAAATCTATATGCGTGGGGGTACCATGTGTAGAGAAGTGCGTAGGTTGCCCATCATTTAAGAGGACAAGGTTTGAGGTATTTATGAAATCTTCTACTATACTACCGCGGCTATTGCGAGAAGGTGAACCCCATAATGGATTCCAAGAATTGAAGTCCCCAGTGACAATAATTGGAGTGTTGAAGCCGTTAATAATTTCTTCCAAGTCTGTGGCACTAAATGTTTGATCTGGATGTATATACAGTGAGATTATTGTTATTTTGAATTTAAGCTCTATTTCAACGGCTATCGCTTGGAGGCTAGAATGTATACTAATGAAAGTATGAGGTATGGACTTGTGTATGAGAAGACCTACACCAAGAGTCAAAGAAGTATTAGAGGGCAAGTTATGAAAGTATGATGAATATTGCTTGGGTAGTTGAGGTTGAAAATTAGATTTGATGTGAGTTTCTTGCAGGGAGATAATAAGGGGGTTTAGTTCATTAATAATAAGTTGAAGTTCATGGTAGTTATTGAAGAAACCATTAAGATTCCGTTGGAAGATCTTAAGCAATGGTTTTGTTTTCTTTTCAGACTTTTGTACAATATAATCAGAGTTATATTGTGAAAAATCTGCGTTGGCAAAATAAGGGTTGTTAGCGATGTGACTCTGCAGTCCCGACGCTGAAGCGCCCAAGTTCACTGAGGAGCTCGGGCGATTCAGCCCCTGGTCTGCAGAGTCAGTTTGGCGAGCGTCGTTATTGTTTTTATAATTCATCATCATCTATTTTTATAGGGATCGATTGATTGATTGAGTTGAGTGATTGGTAATAAGTATTTGTGGGGACTATGTGTGTTTGTGAAAGTTCAGTGCCTATTGAGGCAGAGAGCTTAGTATTTCGTACTGTATTTTGTGTTTGAGTTGTTATGGGAGAGTTTGAGGTGGAGCAAAGTTGCGTTGAATTTGAGCTAAATTTTGTGTGTGAAGTGTTTAAGTGTTTAATTCGAAGTTGTGAGTGGTGTTTGATGGTTTGATGTTTACGAGTGAATCGATTTTATTGTTTTGTGTGATTTGTGGTGAGTGTTTTTCGACTAGGTTGTTCTTAACAGGTAGATCTTGAGAAGATGGTATAGGAGAAGATGAGGTTTTATTAAATGCTGTTGCCTGATGCGAGGACGTGGAGGCAGAGAGGCTTGAATTGGTTGAGTTGGACTCGAGAGATGGATTAATTTTCTGTGTTGCTGTTGATATTGTTTGTATATTCTGAGTCGGTTTGGGTATAGGTGAACTGTTTAAAACAGAGGCGTAAGAGGAAGAAAGAGTTGTCGTTGGATTTTGCTTACTATATATTTGTCTTGCGTCAGTCATACTACATTTTTTGACTGTTTTATTTTTAAGTATTTCTTTAGATTGCAGGTAACGTGGGTATTGTCTCGAGGATGATAAGTGAGGTTCTGAGCAGTTAGCACAAAAGACACGGGTACAATCGTTAGGGGAGTGAGGTGGTAAATTGCAAGTGTCGCATGAAATCTTACCTTTACACCATTTAGAAGTGTGTCCCAGCAACTGACAATTACGACAGCGCATCGGGTTGGGAAAATATTCCTCTACTTGTACATTGTGCCAACCAATATCAAGTGTGGTAGGAGGACGGAAGAGGTCAAATGTAAACAAGATACGGACTGTACATTCCACTGTTATTGGGCAGAGGTTAGAGAGCATATTTTTTGAGAGAAACAGATCGGCTATTTTTCTCGATTTAGCTAAGATCAGCAGATTGCCATCACGCAGTTGCGTTATGGATTCATAACCTGTACTTATTCCATCAATTGCTTTTTTTAACAAAAATACGCTGAACGATGTAAGTTTTGTGTCTTTGTCTGTAGGTGACACAACAATGAATTTGGGGTTCGAATTAGAGCTAATTGGTTGGGAAGTATTTAAATCTAATGGTGTCAAATTGGCGGTTTTTCTCTTTTTATTGTTTTTCTGTTCAGACAAGTTCTCTAAATCGAGAATGTCGAACTGACCACTCGAATGACCACGTGGCCCAGAGGCCATAATTAAAAAGTGATATCACTTACTTATTAATAAAGTTTTCCACTCACTCACAAAATGAAAAATAAACTGAATTACTATGGAAAAAAGATTCACTACGAAGTTAGCAGGTAATCGCACACCGCTGAAAAAAGTGAATGAAACAAATCACACGGGAGATATCTATCCGTCTTGAAGGTTAGTTGGTGACTGGATTTGAATAATAATATCAACTCTGTGTGATGAAATTGTTCTACTGTTAACTCGAGTAAACGAAAAAAAAAGTGATTCAGATAACACAACGGCCCGAGCAACTTTTCCGCACAAGTGTGAGAACTCAGGCGGTGAAAAATAAGAAGGGAATTTTCTAAAGCGTTTTTTACTGTAGGTGGGGGTTTATCTCCCGAGCAACCAACGCTTAGACTGGAAAGGGCAGTTCTCCAAAAAAAAATATTTGAAATGAAATAAAATTATTGAAAGACGACAGCAATACCTACTTGTAGTAAAGTTTCACACGTTTCTTTTAAGCCAGAGGTTCTCGCCTAGTAAAATTAGATTTTTACTCCTTAACAATTTTGACAAAGTAAAATTATGGTAGAGACGTTTGTTTGGATGTCTTAAGAAAATCTTACAAAGTACCCTGACTTTGCAATTTGTTGCTAATTTCCTGAAACCACAAACGCAACAGCGGCAGACGAAATTTTTGGGATCAAATTTTAGTTACACAGCGTATATGAGAGTGCCTGCAACAAGAAATTGCGGTCCAAAAATACCGGTTTCACAGGGTTCAATGAAGAAAACTTGGGAAACTTGGCCACCATCGCCGAGCGAAATGGACACAATACATTTTTAATTTCGAAGGTAAAACTTCTGTTAATATTTCAAACTTTAAAGAAAAAGAAATATTCGGGGTTCGATGGTATACCGAACGTTGTGTTACCACATCTCCCTGAGGAATCCGTTGATATTTATACTAAACTGTTCAACAACGCATTGAATAATGACTATTATCCAGTGAGTTGGAAGACAGCTGTGGTCTATTCTCTGCCGATAAAAAGCAAGGACAGGTCCAACCCGTCAAATTTTCCTTCGATAAGTCTTCTTCCAAGTATCAGTAAGGTACTCGAAAAGATTCTCAGTACAGCTCTGTTCAAGGGCACACAAATATTATTCCAGTCAATTAGTTTGGTTTTAAGGCAGGGCATCACTCTAAGGTAATTTCTGATGTTCAATGGAACAAAGCGAAAAATCAATGCACGGGTGCCGTTCTGGTTGAGTTAGATAAGGCTTTTGATACCGTATGGTAAGAGGGTCTTTATCTGAATGTAATTACATTTGGCATAAGTAAACCACTGTTATATTATTACTTCATGACATGAATAATGGTAGAAAGTTTGTTGTTAAAAGTGGTAATGTAACTTCTACTACAACCTTTGATATTAAAAACGGTCTACAGCAAGGAGCTGTGAATTCGCCGATTCTTCGTAGTATCTCAACCAGTGATCTGATATGTAGTATAAGTATAACCCATGCAATTGCGTAGGCCGATGACCTCGTAGCGTACTGGACGCGTCCAACAGTTGAAGTCATAAGAACATTCTTGCAGCGTGTCTTCGATATTGCGATGACTGGGAGATAAAAGTTAACTCGGGATACAAGAAAGAACTGGAGAAATCTAGTGATCGTTGCACGAAGTGGACAGCAACTGGCGAGTAAAGACGTTAAGGTACCTTGGCGTCTGGCTAGATCAGTATCTAGCCAGAGCTAGAGCTAGAAGAGATTTTGCTCTGACACCGTAATGGAGTTAGTCTACTTTCAAATGCGAATTAAAGCCACAATCCAAATATGGCTTAGATTCACTTTCAAATTTAAACTAGAACCATCACTGAAATGTGAACTAACACCATATGATGGTAATTCACATTCGATTGTGAACTTGTGCCATATCGTATCCATATTACAGGTTTCTTGAAATCCAATGTAAAAGTTTTTATGGTGCCGTGCCTTCAGATAACGCGAAAAGTGAAATAAGGTCAATTTTCAACGGTTGAACTTACATATTTCACTTTACAAATCTCGAATGCAAAACTACTATTGAACTTAAACAAATAGTTTCAGTTTATGGCGTATAAGCAGTGGGGTAGGTATGGGAGGGCATGCTGCCCCCCTGCAACCCCCTGCCAGGGCCTGTTATAGGACTTGAGGTAGGTGCGAGTTTCGGTGATGCAAAGTTTCTTTTGGATTAATTATTTAATTAGTTTTGAACCAAAATTCAAGATTTTCAATTTGTACTATTATAATTTCGAATAGTACAAATTAAAAATTTTGAAAGCAATTCGAGATTTTGTCATTCAAGATTTTGTACCTTTCCCCAACCTCGTTTATGCGAGTTAATTTTTACATTCAAATGAGAATTAAGATCACTCTCTTAAACGAACTTACACTATATGGTCTTAATTCAATTTCAAAATAGAATTTAAGCCATAATGGTATTATGGTTCTAATTCGCGTTTGAAAGTGAACTAATACCATTATGGCGTTAGTTCGTAAGGGGTTCGTTCACGACACCGAAAATGTTAGGTGCGATCATTCGTTCTTTAAGTATTTGCTCAAAAGCATCTTAAGAATATTACTAAAATAAAACTTAAAGTCACTTTTTTCAATTATCAAAATATATTTCCATTTTTTTTATTGCTCAAACATTTGTTTTGCAATTTAGGAAAAAAGGGCCTACCAATTTTTTTACTTGGTCTCGGAATTAAATGCACCAGATATGTAATAAAAATCTTTTTCTCGTACCAAGCTAAGATGCCGATCTAAGAAAAACATAACAACAAGTTACTGTATTGGAAGAATAGAATCAGGCTTTATGTAGACACATATAATCCGACTGAAAACTTGAAAATACATTTTAAAAGTGTATGGTCCAGTTTGGTTATGTGTTAAAAAGGACAATTCATTAAAAAATGGACCAAATCACGTGTTCGAACTAGTAAATTTGTCAAGAGGATTCAGCTCAAATTTAAAAGAAATAATTGACCCCAATGCTAAATAATGAACGACAACATATCAGAAAACTAAGTTTAAGACGAATCATATCTGCCAAAAAAAAAGATTTGATCTTCAGTTAGAGTCTTTAAACTGCCTAAATTAAAGTAACATCACCCCATTATTAGAGAAAATAATTGGTCAGGATGTGACAGATATACTGAAAAAAACGCTATTGCCGTCATTTCCAAGCTACCCTTGCCACACTCAAGCTGTAGAGCATTGCGTAAAAATGGTGACCGAAGCTTCAGCCGCAGTAGCTGGCGGAAAATCCAGAGACGGACTTATAAGTTCGAAAATACATTCGCGAAACATGTTACCGTTTTTCCTCCACACACACAAAAATTATAACATTAAAAACTAAAATAAAAGGTATAATTAAGTTAGTTTTTGTAAAACTTAAATTTTTTTTTTATTTTTATTAAAGCCTTTTTTTACCGTTGGGTGTCTAAATGAAGTTAATTATATCATTTTTTGTATGTATTTTATTTGATAAATTAGTTCAAATGAAGTTATTTCAAACGTATGAATAAATCAAAACCTATCGAAAAAAAAACATTTTTTTTCTAAAGTCCAAACTTTGAGTTCAGTTAGAGGACTAAAGACTTTATCCAAATAAATTAATTTTATGCCAAATCAATCTACTAATCAAAATGCAAAAAAATATACAACTATATTTTTGTCTCCATATATTAACGCTCCACGGGGCCATTATAAACAGGATAAATATTTTTTTCATTAAGCTGGTTCGGTGTCACATTGCAAGAGCGATGCCGGATGCGTGATGATCGTTTCAGTACACAAATTGGTGTCACAAAGGAGATTTGAGTTCTTGTTGCGCTATTGTTGCGGCAAAAGCAAAATAAAATAAAAAGTATTGGACCTTGTCGGGTAACAAAAAATAAAAAAAATAATAAATGTAAGACCTTTCAATTTTTATAGCTAAAAATGCACATAACGGAGATTTGTTATTAAAGTTTTTTTTTACTCATTTGTCAAAAAACGGATGAACTGATTTCATTCAAACTTGGCTTTTCACTTATATTGAATATAAGGCATAACATTTAAGAGTTTTTGGCGAAACAGTCATAATCAATGTTTGCTAAAGGAGCTAGTTCATTTGACTCAGTCATGCATTTTATTTATTAATAAAATTAAAAAGATTCTAAATATTGCCAACGAAATCGCAGAAATTCAAACAATAAAACTGACACAGTTCTCTATGCAGGTAAATTGAATCGTCGCACGAACTTGCTCTTGTGGTGCACGACTGGGTTGCACGTACTTGTTCTTGTGGCAAGTTTTCACGAAAATAAAATTAAATTTAATAATTTTTTTTAATATAAAGAAAAAAAATCGTGAATTTTTCACAAAAGTGCTAAAACTTCTTTTTTTTGTCAAGTCGTTTTCCAAATATTGAATTTACAAAAAAATAAATTACAAAATTTATTAAAACTAAAATTAAGCTTTTTTTCAAAATGTTGGTATTGAAATTTGTTCAAGTCATCTAGACCTTTCCAAAAAAAAATTTGGTTTAGCTCAAAAAAAATAACGGTTCTATGGGAGGTGCCGTTAATAAGCTTGCCAACAATTTTTTTTGCGATTTAAGAAACAGAAATCAAACAAAACCCATCAGCAATTTTTTTCAAGAAAATTGTTGGATCCATTTTCGAGAAAATTAAGCTTTTCCAGAACAGTTATAGGGCAGGTACCGTTAGTTTTTGAGCTAAAAAAAAATTTCAGTGGTCTTGTAGACCATTTTATAGGTTTAAACAGGGTTTGTAACCCTACTTACCAAATTTTAAGAAAATCGGTTAAGCCGTTAAGGCTGTAGGTGCTGATACATACAGACTGACATTCAGACAGACAGACAGAAAGACAGAATTTCCAGACCCACTTTTTTTCGTCTTCGCTGTTATCGTAATGTCATGTTTGATTGTTATCAACATTTTTTTTTTTTTGCACGAATGGATAACTTGCCGCAAACCGAGCTGCAAGCAAATTAGCTTTTGCCTGTGAGCTTGCCACAAGAGTGTCATTATAAACGAGCGTTGGAACAGAAGAGGAAATTGAATGACTAAACATTTTTTGCCTTATATTTTGGTCATTTAAAAATCTGGTTCCTCGAATATGAGCGTTGCAGGCATTCCTAGCTTTCTTGTAGCTTTACCGGTATTCCTCAGTGGAGTTGGCTTTATAACATCGGAAATATGACTCTCTAACCCTGATAACCTCTTTACAGCCTTGATCGTACCAGAAATTTTCTTTGGTTTTAATACTTTTAGTCTATTTAGGGATAAAAGTCCTCATACCATTGAGAATTATGCTTGTTATCATATCAGCAGTGGAGTCAACGTCACTAGCGAGGAAGCCAGTTAAAGTTCCGGGAGAAATTATTGAGGCCGTCCCAATTGGCTTTCTCAAACTGCCAAAGGGTTATCTTTGGAGTTTTTTCTTTGAGTTTTTTCTTTAACATGCTCCTCTAGCATGAGAAATATGCTGATATAATACAGTGATCCGACCTACCTAGAGGTGCTTAAACACTGATGGTGTATTTATCAGGATCCCGTAATGAGAAATGAATAAAGGCACTGAGTTATAACCCACAAGTGGAAACTCTGAAATATCAGGGTTTTTGCAATAAGTGGTGGTAAAAGTGCTTAGTAGTCACTAGAAATTGAAAAAAAAAGCCAATTCGACAAAAATTTCAAGAAAATCGATGTTGTCGTGGTGCCAGAAATTTGTCTAGATGTTTTAGTAGTTCCATCTTTTAATATAACTGAGACTTTGGCAGTTAATTTGGCTGATGCTCGTCTGTTTGACTTTCACCCCGATGATGGTATTTCTATTTTAGTGGGGGCTGAACATTACTGGAAACTTTTAACGGGAAACATTAAAAGAATTTTCGATAGTTTAACTTCTGTTGATACTATTTTTGGTTGGACCCTACAGGGTCCAATTGTTGAAGCTTTCCTCCAAGTCTTACTCCACCCAAAGGACCGTGATGCTCACTGTTTTCAATGGTTTTCAAAGGAATTAAAGTCAACACATGATCTTCCCGATTTTCAAGCTTGGAGAATGACAAGAATTGCATTTGGAGTGACATTAAGTCCATTTATGTTGGGAGCTACGCTTAAAAAACATTTGCCAGATAACAAGCATAGGTTCCCAAGAACGTGGTTGGTGTTGAACGGACGGCTTTATATGGACGATGTAGTACATAGTACAGACGATAAAGCTGAATCGATACAATTTTATCATAAAGCCACAGATTTGCTTAAGGATGCTTTAATGAACTTAATGAAACGGTATTGTAACGACCCGATTGTGAGATCTTATTTTTCAGAAACGACTTTTGACCAGCAAAAGGTATTAGGTATGATATGGTTGAACTAGCTGTAGACATCGACCCAGTTTATAAGTTCACTAGCAGTTTGCAAACAAAAGGAACCAAAAAGTTTGTTCTTCAGTTAATTCCTCGATTTTACGATCCATTGGGGTGCTTGGCCCTTTCATTATAAATTTTAAAATTTTATTTCAAACCATTTGGAAGCTTAAGCTGTCATAGGATGCCGAGTTAACTGGAGATCTGTTTATGGTATGGAATTCATTTTGTGCTGAGATAGTCGACCTTAAAGGGATAACGATACCAAGATAAACGTGAAAATCAAAAGACAAGAAATAGCGTGAACTTCACTTGTTTGCAGATGCTAGCCCTCATGGATATAGTTCTGTCGCTTATATAAAAACAATAAGCCTCCATGGTAAGTCATATGTTTAGGTTCTGTGTGCTTAAAATCGAGAAGCAGCATTTAAAAGAATCGAAACATACTGATGAACTCTCCTTGTCAAAGCTAGAGCTCACAGCTGCGCTTATTGCCGCTAGATTAAAAATGAAAAATTTTAAAGTTGTATCTGACAGTGTTTATCTATGGACGGATTCCAAAATGACCTATTACTGGATATCAAGCGATGCAAAAAAGTGGAAATCCTATGCTGCTGCTAACTTCGTAAAGGCCCTAACTACATTTTCACTTTTTGAAAATGAAGACGAAAAAATTGTTTCGCTTAAACCGCAATAAAGAACGTGAAAATCCCAAAAATATGTGTCTTTAAGCTCAAGTTATACTTTATTTTGTGTATTTAATACAAAATAATAATACATAGCTATTCTCCAGCCAAAAATAAAAACGAATAATAAAATTCGTAAGAACGAATAAATAAAATTCGTTTAAAAATTGGTGGTAGCACCTTTAAGTTGTTGTTGTTGTTCAAACATTCAATGAAAATTGACGGAATGAAGAATGGTCAAGTAATAAAACTGACATTCTGACATTCTGACGAATGAGCAAAATAACAACAATAATAACTTAATTATTCTTGTTTCTAACTAATCTTTAAACCTCTCCCCCCCTTTGATATATGCTACGAATTGAAGTCTATCAAAATAAGGTAACAAGCAAAATGGAGGAGGAACAAAACAACATACTTAAAGGCGCTTAGAAAAAAGCTGAAGCCCCAAATGCGTTTGAAAAAACAAACAAACATAACATCTCGACCTGTGTCGTCAGTGGTCATAAGCGGTGGAATGCGTAAGGCATACGACTTCGAAGACTGAGTAAATCTGATAATGCGTGGGTTTGAATCTCATGATGTGTATGTGAAAAGTTTTTCATAATAAAATTGCATTAAAGCTTGGCATCTTTAATAATGAGACTGATGATAGGAATTACCACTCCTTGAAATAGCTATATCTCCAGTCAAAAATAAAAACGAATAGTAAAATTCCTAAAAACGTTGTTGTTCAAACATGCAATGAAAATAATGCATCATAATAACAATACCCTCACAATAAATATGTCGTAAGATAGGGCCTTTATGAATTACGGCAGTATGCTGCTAATAGAGTATCTGAAATAACGAAGCCCCTGGAGGCTATACTTGTTGTCACTGTCCTGGAAAGCAGAACCCAGCTGATCTTTTAATCCGAGGTGTAAGTGCAAAAAAATTCTACAAAAGCGGTGGATAGGTCCAAAGGACAATGTTTTGGCTAAGGAAATGGACGAATCTGAACAATATTGGCTAAAGATTGATCAATCAGCACGAGATAAACTCACTTAGACACGGTCATACGGTTGATAAAAGTTCAATTTTGCTTACTCTGATTCCAATTTTAAACGAAAAAGGCTTGCTTCGGGCCAACAGCCGCCTTCAATATGCCAATAAGAATAAAATCAATCCATTTCCTATTATTTTGCTGAAAAGATCGAATATAACCCAGCTTATTGTTTCAGATGATCATTGTAGCAAGTTTTACATTGGAGTTAATGCTGTTCTTTCAAAATTATGAAATTAGTTTTGTATTATTCAAGCTCGACAATTAGTAAAAGCGGAGATAATAAGATGTTTTATATGTCAAAAAATGTTGGGAAAGCCTGGGTCTTAGCCATTTGCTTCAATTCCACGTGACAGGATGTTTATGTCTAAGATTTGATGTTACAGGGACTGATTTCGCCGGACCTCTCTATCTTTAAATGTCATCAAACGAAACTTTTCCAAGGAAAGTATAAATTTTATTATTGATCTGCGGATATACAAGGGCAGTTTTAAGCTGGTTACCGATTTAGCTGCCGAAAATTGTTTAGTCACTCTAAGAAGATTTTTCGCACGAAGGGTTAAGCCCTCAATCATATATTCGGATAGGGATAACGCAAAAACATTTAAGTGGGTTTTAAAATAATTTAAAAAATTTTATGACTTACTGGGAGCTAAAGGAATACAAGAATTTACAGGCAACGAGAGTATCAAATGGAAATTCATCTTTGAAAGAGAATCCTGATTAGGGGACTTCTGAGAACAATTAGTTAATACAGAAGAAGAAATTTGCAAAAAATCGAATTCCAGACTAAAATTGATAAAGCTGTTCTGCAAGAGTTGGAAGCAAGAGTATTTGCAGCAACTTCGCTCTTTTCATATTGCAGATTCGTAGCTTTATTTTGGTATATAATACAAGACAAAACTCAACCAAACAATGAAGTTGTAAAACAAATTGCGTTTTTGACACTTTTTTCATTCTAATGAGGCGGCGAGTGTTTTGTACCATTTTGAATTTGGCAGGCTTATATTTTCATTACCAGTACAGTCAAACCTTAGATTTTGAACTATTGACTAGTTGAGCTAAGTCATGGTCGCAAAACGTGGTCTTAAAATGAAGGCTGGCTCTCGGTCAATTTTTAACTAGGCAACCCTATACATTTCGTTGTATCTCATCAATCTCTTTACGTTAGGACTAGTTTGAATCATTGACTAGATGGTCGAAAATACGCACCGGAAGTGTCCCGTTTCAGACGTCATTGTTCCAGGATTTAATAGGCAGGCTGTGTACATTGTGTTTTTGACGTGTAACTGTATTGAGGTTAAAATTCATTGATCGGAATACTATGAACCGTAAACGGTCACATAACGCAAAGACTTTGTTTATAAGAAGAAGACGGCAACCACCGTCGAAACGTTGGGAATAATTCAAATGAAAATTGTTTTCATTTAAAACATTAATACGACCAACACAGCCGAAGAGAATCAATATAAATATTCTCAAATATTCATATAATTATCAACTTGGTCAAAGCTACATATATATAATTGTAACAAAGGCAACACCCCTACCTTCATTTTTCCGAGTACGGATACCATTAAGACTGGGAAGACGTGCTAGACGATACGTTAACAAACAACAATGATCAGCTCAGGGTAGAAAACTGGAAGGTATCTACTATGAGATCTTTTTACGATGACAGATTTATACTGTTCGAATTAGGTCTGTGCCGTTTAGGAACCCAAACAAACACCAACTGAAAGAAATTCAGTCAAATTGCAAACTCCAAACTACAATCTGTACCGAAAGATACAGTAAAAGAACTTGAGGCGAAAGTTAACACTTTTGAAATGGCTATTAATGTAACATTCAAAGCCTCCTGTCCATTATTTCAAACATAAAAAGACTAGAATTAATAAAAATGCTTAAAGTTCAAAAGCCCCAAATATGTTTTTTATCAGAAACTGTCCTTAGCAAAAGACATAAAATAATGATTGAAAGTTTTAAAATAATTCGCAATGACGATGGCAGAGGTACTGAATTCGTTATTGATGAAAAACTCAAATTCAATAACATTTTGTTTCTCAGCGATATATTTTCTACTGTCTATGTGCTGTGGTATATAAAAATAACTCTGGTGTATCTAAGCGTATCTTGCTTGGAAGTATATATATACCTCCTTCCACAGGAAGACGTCTCTATGATGAATTGAATAGGCTTTATATGATTATTAAAACTTTTGATGCAGCTATACTAGGTGGAGACTTGAATGCCAGGCACCCGATTTGGGGTGATATTGTAAGTAATGGAAATGGAAACATTGTCCATAAGTGGTATTATAGTTCTCCTTTTCTTCAACTAGATCTTATCTCTCCTTTCCCTTCCACTTTTCTGCAATCTTCATCTATACTAGATTATTTTTTAATATCATCCTCTATAATGCACACTCAAGCAAGATGTTAAACCTTTGCCTTCTTTTCTAACCACTATGGTATGGAGATAACACTGAATATATTCGATGAGTATCCAGTTTTGGTACACCTAGAATCCTATATTAGCTTTGAAAGAACGGATTGGGACGTTTTTCGGATGCAACTACATAGCAGTGGCGTTGGTGGATTATTTCAAATGGTAACTCGAAGAAACAAAATCATTTAAATTAATTTCATTATACCTATACAGAAAAGGGATCTTAACAAATGTTTTTTTTTTATAAATACATAAATATACATTCATTATGTACCCGTGCGTTGCTATGTAGAAACAAATACCCGAGTCTATAATTTTTCTTATTGAAGCCTCTCGCATAGGAAACATAGGTTTTCTGCGATATCAAGTGCCCCATACATCTACCTACCATTCATTCACATTCTTTCTTGACGTCGTTGAAGCGTAAAAGATGAACATTAAATCTCCAGTGGTATAAAATTTTACATCTCTCACAAGAATAGTTAATTTTTCGCAGATAAAAATATGGGCTATTTTCAGAAAATAAATTATCTCCGTTCTCAATTTCATCCAGATCTATTAAAATTTATTAAAGAATCTCAGAGCAAATCCAAGGCTCAGAATACTCGGTTTCACGCTAAGCATCTTCACCATCCGAATTTGTTACATAAATGAGCTTTCACTTGCAACAATATGTTTTAAAAATATTTTATCAAAAGCAAACAAAATCATTTGCAACACAATTCAAATAACCAACCAATTGAGCATATAAAAGCCATTATTAATTTCAATATTTCGTTGAAAGTTTTATGCAAGTTAACACTTTGTACTCTGAACTACACTAAACAAACACTTCAGTTCAGTACATACAAAGATAAAGGAATCAGATAACGTGTGAGTTATTTGATCAACCTTTTAACGTCCCGAATATGATCGTTTATAGGTCATAAATAACATATTTTATCACCACGGAAACCAAACCTCTGCTGGGGACCCAAACACACCACACCAAGGCTGGAGATAAGATTATTACCCTCCACGCACTTTGTCAACTATGTAGGATCCTTTATATAGTGAGAATAAATATCAAAAACAGTCAGTCAGATTTCAGAAACGAACGTTGATACATTGGACTAAATAAAAATAAATAATTAATACTTTTAAAAATAGAATTCTGTTTTTTTAATATAATAAGAATTTAATTGGGGGCTCAACCGGGATACTCACGCGCTTAATTAAAGTTGAAAGTAACAAGTAAACTCAGTGTGTGTGATATCCTGCCAAAAAACTTAGAAGCCAAATTACCTTACAAGACAAGAGAAAGTGCGACAAATAAAGTATCCAGTCAACAAGGAAAAAACCAATAAAGAAGTATCCCGATCACCAGAAGGAGAAATAAAAAAATAATAAAGAAAAATTGAGTAAGAATATTTAAAAAATAATAATAATATTTTTTTTAAAGTGAATTATTTAAGTGAATTATTTTAGTGAATTATTTAAGTGAATCGATTATGTGAATTATTTATGTTTAAAAAGAATAAGAATATAAAAGAAGGTCAGAAAGCTTAGAATCGTTAAGTAAAAAAAATACAATTATGAATAACGTAACTGTGAATTTGATGCAGGAAGCCATTTCAATAGCTCTCCGAGAACAAGCGTTACGCATAGAGCATAGAAACAACTTTCCTAGAACGGGAAAGAGCAAATAATGAAAAATTTAATAATCTAGAGTTACTGCTATCCAAATTAACAACGGATACTGAAACTACTGATTACAAAATACAAACAATTAATCCTGCCATTTCATGTAATGAAACACTGGATATAATAAAAAGTCTAACTTAACTAACTTACTAGCCCCATACGGGCGCTCTAAATTATACTATAACTATATATTAATAATGCCTTTTGGCGTAAAAACTAACTTAAATTAAAATTCAAAATTACTTAAAACTAAACGAGAAAATGTTTAAAAACTCGTTTTTCAAGACAATTTATTTTATATAAAAACTTAAAACTACCCTTTACCTAAATAAAACTAAATTAACCTAAATAAAACTAAAATATACGTAAATATACGAAATTAACTTAAAACTACTTATAAATACTTAAAATAACTTAAAACTAGAACAGCCACCCACAGTTTTTTTTTTTTTTTTTTTTTTTTTTTTTGTCGCAGCAGCCAATGCATATATGCACACACGCTTAGAAATATGTATGTATTAATATATATACATATTAAATAGTGCCAAATGCACATACACACCAACAAATGCAGTTTATGTGTTTTATATTTTTTTTTTGTGCCACCACTGTATCCTACATAAATTGTACCTATTAATACTTAAAAAAACGTAGGTCGGCCAAGGCAACAACTTTGACTAACCATCAATATCAAGGTGGTCACCCAACCACCAGTATTTTTGAACTTGCTTATAAAAGTCCCTTTTGTCCCGAAGGGGCACAGCTCTACTGAACCGCAGACGCTCTGCTCCGTTCCCAGAGCCGACGTCTCGACCATACAGGATTCGCCGATCCACAGTTCTACGGCCGACGTGGTAGATTAACGGAACCGCCAATCTATCCTGTATCAGCCCCCGACTGTCTAAATAGAGGAATGTCTCGGGCGGGATGAAACCGTTAAGACAAACGCTCTCACTATATTCTTCATTGGGGTAATAAGCCCCGAAAATAAGTCCATTGGCTGAGGTCATCGCTCTTGCAATGTGACCCCGAATCAGCTTAATTAAAAAGTTATCTATCCTGTTTATATTGGCCCCGTTGTATAAGACCTCGTTGGCATAATAATGTTTGTACTCCGACTCTGGTGTTCTGTGTAATCCAAGACAGGTCCTTAGACACTGTCTCTCAAACACCCGAATCCTTTCCATTTGAGATGGGGCAACGTTAAACCACACAGGGCACCCATAGGCAATCATCGGCCGGATGAGGGCCATGTAGCAAATCACCTTCACCCTGTTTTCAAGGCGGCTGCTATAAAACAACCGTCTTGTCAGAGCAAACGCTCCCCTAGCTCTGGCCAGAGCAGCATCTATATGTCGATTGAAATATAGATACTGATCTAGCCAGATACCAAGGTACGTTACTACATCTTTACTCGCCAGTGGATGTCCACTTGGTCCAACAATCACTTGATTTCTCCAGTTCTTTCTTGTATCCCTAGAAGCCTTAGACAAAGGAGTTCTAAACAGGATAGTTTCTGATTTCTGAAAGTTAATTTTTAACTTCCAGTCATCACAATATCGCTGAATCTTGTCGAAGTCACGTTGTTAGAGAATTCTGATGACTTCAACTTTTGGACCCGTCCTGTACGCTACAAGGTCATCGGCATACGCAATCGCATGAGTGAGACTACCTATCAGATCGCTGGTGTAAATACTAAAAAGAATCGGCGAGTTCACAGCTCCTTGCTGTAGACCGTTTTTAATATCAAAAGTTGTGGTGGAAGTTACATTGCCACTTTTTACAACAAACTTTCCACCATTGAGCATGTCATGAAGTATATATAACAGTGGTTTACTTATGCCAAATCTATTAATTTCAGATATAGACCCTCTAACCATACGGTGTCGAAAGCCTTCTCTAAATCAACAAGAACGGCACCCGTGCATTGATTTTTCGCTTTGTTCCATTGAACATCAGAAACTTACTTAGACGCGGCATGAATAGTGTCATGTCCCGGCTTGAAGCCAAACTGATTGTCTGGAATAATATTTTTGTCCTCAGCCCACTTGAACAGAGCTCTATTGAGAATCTTCTCGAATACTTTACTGATACTTGGAAGAAGACTTATCGACCGAAAATTTGCCGGATTGGAGCTGTCCTTTCCCTTTTTGGGGAGAGGATGGACCACAGCTGTTTTCCAACTCACTGGATAATATGCATTATTCAATGTGTTGTTAAATAGTGTGGTATAAATGTCTATGGCTTCCTCAGGGAGATGTCGTAACACAATGTTGGGTATACCATCGACCCACGCAGATTTCTTTTTCTTTAATGTTTGAAAAATTAACTGAAGTTCTACCTTCGAAACTAACAATGAACTTGGTCCATTTCGCTCGGCGATGGTGGCGTTTGCCAAATTTTCGCCATTGAACCCGGTGAAACCAGTATTCTCAGATCGCCATTGCGTTATGTTATTTCCAAGATAGAAATTGTGCAGCAAGGCTCTGTTCTCCAGGTCATGATTCGGACGAATGCTAGCATTCACCTTATACACTTGCTGGAAAGCAGCCCCTACAGCTTCTACCTTTTCCTGAGGATCTTCTATCATATAAAAATTATCATCGAAAACGGCACCTTCCGGATCAATTCCCGCAATCGTTAGTACGTCTTCGTTATCTGTTGTCCTCTGGAGTTTAAGACATGGAAGATCGTTTTGATCATTTCTTCTAAATATCTTATTTATTTGGGGAAACATACTATTGTCGCTAGAATTAACAGCCCGAATTCTGTTATCCCAATATAAATTAATAGATAATCTATAGTTTTGTCTAATCAGAACGTTAATGTTTTTGATCGACGACTTCAATGTCCTAATCTCCAGATCACGTGTGTCCGTGAAACGTCTGTAAAGAAGTTTCAACCTAGTCAGCAGTCCACTTTTTTGTCGGTGTAGTGCGTCGATTGTCGCGTTCTTGTATAAACCAGTAGGGTCTTGTTCCTTATATTTTTGGATTGTTTTGTCCATTGTTCGTTTTATAGTCGTATCCATTTGAGTCAGGAACCCGTCGATCTCGAGGTTCGTCAGGTTTCTGTCATTTGGTGGAGAAATGTCATCGGAACGTATTTCTCTTGCCAAGGCGTTGGAGAAGCGTGGCCAGCGCGTCTTACTGAAATTGTAAGAGTGCACAGGCACATACTCATCCAATTTCACAAGTTCGCTCGGAAGCTGTATTACGGTGGCAAGTCCGCAGTGATCGCTGTCGTATTCAATTGTTCGTAAACAGTTTCTTGTCTGTTGATTTGTTGCGTCAGTTATAACAAGTCGTGAGTCAAGCAGTAAAAGATCCAGAAAGCCGCTCCTAGGAAACGAAGGTCTATCTGTCGCAAAAAGATCGATCCTACATTCAACACTGTGACGACCCATCCAATTGAATAAATGGTACCCTCTCGGATTTTGAATTTGATTTCCCCAATCTTCATGTTTGGCGTTCAAATCTCCTGCCATGAGATAATAATTTTCATCCAAGTGTAGTCTTAAGCATTCAAAAAGTTTTTCGAGTTCTGTGATAAAATTAGCTGGCTGAGGTGCTTCGGGTGCGTACGCCGCGATCACGTACATTCGTTTCCCCTGCTGGAGAGGAATGCAAATGATGCAGGCTTCTAGCTGCCCAAATCTTCGCACTTCACTATTATATATAACCTTAAGTTTAATGCCCTTTCGTATGAAGATTGCGACCCCACCCCCTTGAGAGGAGTTAGGCCGATCCCTTCGCACGATATTGTAATTATTATTAGTCAATTTGTGTTTCTGGGTAAGCTTAGTTTCGCTAGCCATAAACACATCAGGACTTTGGTCTTGCAGCAAATGAAAGAGATTTGCTCTACGTTCGGTCCTAATCAGCGAATTTACATTCACAGCTAGGATCTTAAAGGGTCGCTCAGGCAGCGCGCCTTTAACCATTTCGCGTTGCCGGCAGAATAGAGTAGAGGTAATCCACCCTAGCCACCTGCTCCCTGATCTGTTTTTGCACGTCGGTTAACTGACCATGAATAGTCATCAACACCTGCATCAGATCTGCCTCTGGCACAGGAGCCGTAGGCACTTGGACCTGTTTGGCTACCTGTGGTTGAGGCTGTACCGTGTTTCCCTTTCCAGACGCGATTTGGGCGTAAGAAATTGCGGGATTGACGGAAGTTGTTTTCTGGCGTACTTCAAGGCGTCTCACCTCAACTGTTTTCTTTTGGGCTTTGTTTTGCCTTATCTCCTGAAACTTCGGACATCCCCGATAGTTTGCAGGGTGCCCGGAGCCTCGGCCGAGCGCACATTTTAACTGGGTCATATCTGTGACCCTATCTTGCCCGAGTTTACACCACTGTTTTGTGGGTATCTCCACATTTAACACAGACTGGGTCCATACCACAATTAACTGCAACGTGTCCGAACCCTTGGCAGTTCATGCATTGAAGCATTTCTTTCTGCTAATTTAGTTTTTCCCATCGTACAACTTGGTAATCCAGGACTGTTATATTCCTTAGACCACTCAATTTGCTTTGGGGCGAGAGTTGAACTAGGAAGAATGTTAAATTCCGTTTCTCCCGTCTGGCTTTGACTGTGGTGAACGGTCTGACCCCGATAAACTCGAGATCGTCGCTCGCCACTTGACGGAGCTCAGCTAAGAGCGCCTGCGGATCCGTATATTCGATACCCTTCAGGAGGACTGTTTGAAGCTTGTCTTCCTTCGGGGTGAAACTATAATATTCTGTTCTAGTTTGAGACAGAAGGTCTTTGACTTTTTTGTAGTGCTTTAAAGAAGAGCACTGAATGGAATGCCTGTCTGCGTTTAGCCGCTTAATTATAAAATTGTTGCCTATGACCGACCTACATATTTCAATAGTGTCTTTTATATGCATTTTATAAGCATTAATAGGTGGCACCTTACCTTTCTTTGCTTGTGGCTGTTGCTGTTGTTGCTGTTGCATCGGCTGCTGTTGGTCCTGCTGCTGTTGTGACTGCTGCGGTTGTTGCTGTTGCGGTTGTTGCTGTTGCTGTTGTTGCTGCTGCTGTTGCTGCTTCTGTGTCTGTTGTCGTTGCTGTTGTGGTTGTTGTTGTTGTTGTTTTTGTTTTGCTTGCTGTTGCTGAGGCTGATGCTGTGGTTGCTGAGCCGGTTGTTGTGGCTTATGAAGCTGTTTCTGTGGCTGCTTCTTTGACTGCTGCTTCTGTGGCTGCTGCTGGTCTGGGAGTGGTTGTTGTTCATGAGGAAGCTGCTTTTGTTGCGAAGCTTGCTCTTGAAGCACTTGTTGGCGGGTGCGCTGCTCAAGAGCAACTATGCGCTCCTACTCCCGTCTTGCCACCTGCTTCTTTTTAAGCGCTTCAACAAGCTCTATGAGCGAAGAGATCTGCTCTGTTAAAGCCTCAATTTGCTGGTCCTCTTCTTCGTCGGACAACTCAACTACCTCGCCACTGACGTAATGTCCTTCTTCTTCCAGACATGTAGGAGATGTCATCAGCATTGGCGTCAGCGGCGTTTTCTTCGCCTGTTAGACTGGCGTCTTGATCATTCGGATTGTCGGCGGCGATCGGATGCATGTCATCCGCCTCAGCTTCATCGTCGCCTTCTATGTTCTTGTCGTTGTTTTCGTTGTCGTCATCATCGTTGTTGGAGCTATCCAGCTGCCTCTGTATTTTTGCCTGAGCCGAGGCCTTGGCTGAACGTCCGCGCCCTCCTATTTTCTGCGCTGCTTCCACATCTGAGGTACGCTTTTTAACTACCAGGTTTGGTTTGTACCTAATATAGCGCCTTCTCTTCAGAGGATCTTGTTCTTCGGCACATGCCGGTCCTGGATTTTTCCCTTTAATAAGGCTCGATGTTTTTGCAGTTGCCATGCTGCTTGTTCCGACCTCGGCACGTGCCGATGACGATGTTGTTGTAGTTGTCGTTGCTGTTGTTGTTGCCACTTTGGGCTTTACTGGTCCTGCTGCTGCTGCTGCTGCTGCTGTTGTTGTTGCTTTTTGGGCTACAGTTGCTCTTTGAGCTTGGTCTGATGGCCCCGCTATTTGGCTGTCGGATGACACATCACCTGATGCTCCAACTGCCTTCCTTGTTGTTAGGGGACCATCTTTCGATGTCCCCGTTGCTTTTCCCATCTCTCTTTTTAGGTCCTCTCTATTTCTGGTCACCTTCTCCCAGAAATTATTTAAAAAAAAGCCCGGACCACAGTGGGGCTCGAACCCACGCCGTTCAGATCCGTCGTCTGCCACTCTTTTTTTTTTTTTTTTTTTGCATTTTAATTCATTTTTTATTTTTCCATTTTCTTATATCTATCTTAATGCTAGACAAAAAATCTTAAACAACTAGCTTACATATTAACTTAACTAACTTACTGGCCCCATACGGGCGCTCTAAATTATACTATAACTATATATTAAAAATGCCTTTCGGCGTAAAAACTAACTTAAATTAAAATTCAATATTACTTAAACTAAACGAGAAAATTTTGAAAAACTCGTTTTCCTATAACATTTATTTTATATAAAAACTTAAAACTACCCTTTACCTAAATAAAACTAAATTAACCCAAATAAAACTAAAATTTTTTTTTTTTGCCATCAGCCTATGCACATGCACACACGCGCATACCTATGCATATATTTAGACATATGCATATCCACAAACAAACAAACAACTTTTTGGATTTTGTATCTTTTTTTTGGTGCCACCGTCACTGTCCTACTTAATCTACCTTATAAATATGTAGGTCGGCCAAGGCAACAACTTTGACTAACCATCAATATCAAGGTGGTCACCCAACCACCAGTATTTTTGAACTTGCTTATAAAAGTCCCTTTTGTCCCGAAGGGGCACAGCTCTACTGAACCGCAGACGCTCTGCTCCGTTCCCAGAGCCGACGTCTCGACCATACAGGATTCGCCGATCCACAGTTCTACGGCCGACGTGGTAGATTAACGGAACCGCCAATCTATCCTGTATCAGCCCCCGACTGTCTAAATAGAGGAATGTCTCGGGCGGGATGAAACCGTTAAGACAAACGCTCTCACTATATTCTTCATTGAGGTAATAAGCTCCGAAAATAAGTCCATTGGTTGAGGTCATCGCTCTTGCAATGTGACCCCGAATCAGCTTAATTAAAAAGTTATCTATCCTGTTTATATTGGCCCGTTGTATAAGACCTCGTTGGCATAATAATGTTTGTACTCCGACTCTGGTGTTCTGTGTAATCCAAGACAGGTCCTTAGACACTGCCTCTCAAACACCCGAATCCTTTCCATTTGAGATGGGGCAACGTTAAACCACACAGGGCACCCATAGGCAATCATCGGCCGGATGAGGGCCATGTAGCAAATCACCTTCACCCTGTTTTCAAGGCGGCTGCTATAAAACAACCGTCTTGTCAGAGCAAACGCTCCCCTAGCTCTGGCCAGAGCAGCATCTATAAGTCGATTAAAATATAGATACTGATCTAGCCAGATACCAAGGTACGTTACTACATCTTTACTCACAAGTTGATGTCCACTTTGTCCAACGATCACTAGATTTCTCCAGTTCTTTCTTGTATCCCTAGAAGCCTTAGACAAAGGGGTTCTAAACAGGATAGTTTCTGATTTCTGAAAGTTAATTTTTAACTTCCAGTCATCACAATATCGCTGAATCTTGTCGAAGTCACGCTGCAAGAGAATTCTGATGACTTCAACTTTTGGACCCGTCCTGTACGCTACAAGGTCATCGGCATACGCAATCGCATGAGTGAGACTACCTATCAGATCGCTGGTGTAAATACTAAAAAGAATCGGCGAGTTCACAGCTCCTTGCTGTAGACCGTTTTTAATATCAAAAGTCTTACTGAAATTGTAAGAGTGCACAGGCACATACTCATCCAATTTCACAAGTTCGCTCGGAAGCTGTATTACGGTGGCAAGTCCGCAGTGATCGCTGTCGTATTCAATTGTTCGTAAACAGTTTCTTGTCTGTTGATTTGTTGCGTCAGTTATAACAAGTCGTGAGTCAAGCAGTAAAAGATCCAGAAAGCCGCTCCTAGGAAACGAAGGTCTATCTGTCGCAAAAAGATCGATCCTACATTCAACACTGTGACGACCCATCCAATTAAATAAATGGTACCCTCTCGGATTTTGAATTTGATTTCCCCAATCTTCATGTTTGGCGTTCAAATCTCCTGCCATGAGATAATAATTTTCATCCAAGTGCAGTCTTAAGCATTCAAAAAGTTTTTCGAGTTCTGTGATAAAATTAGCTGGCTGAGGTGCTTCGGGTGCGTACGCCGCGATCATGTACATTCGTTTCCCCTGCTGGAGAGGAATGCAAATGATGCAGGCTTCTAGCTGCCCAAATCTTCGCACTTCACTATTATATATAACCTTAAGTTTAATGCCCTTTCGTATGAAGATTGCGACCCCACCCCCTTGAGAGGAGTTAGGCCGATCCCTTCGCACGATATTGTAATTATTATTAGTCAATTTGTGTTTCTGGGTAAGCTTAGTTTCGCTAGCCATAAACACATCAGGACTTTGGTCTTGCAGCAAATGAAAGAGATTTGCTCTACGTTCGGTCCTAATCAGCGAATTTACATTCACAGCTAGGATCTTAAAGGGTCGCTCAGGCAGCGCGCCTTTAACCATTTCGCGTTGCCGGCAGAATAGAGTAGAGGTAATCCACCCTAGCCACCTGCTCCCTGATCTGTTTTTGCACGTCGGTTAACTGACCATGAATGGTCATCAACACCTGCATCAGATCTGCCTCTGGCACAGGAGCCGTAGGCACTTGGACCTGTTTGGCTACCTGTGGTTGAGGCTGTACCGTGTTTCCCTTTCCAGACGCGATTTGGGCGTAAGAAATTGCGGGATTGACGGAAGTTGTTTTCTGGCGTACTTCAAGGCGTCTCACCTCAACTGTTTTCTTTTGGGCTTTGTTTTGCCTTATCTCCTGAAACTTCGGACATCCCCGATAGTTTGCAGGGTGCCCGGAGCCTCGGCAGAGCGCACATTTTAACTGGGTCATATCTGTGACCCTATCTTGCCCGAGTTTACACCACTGTTTTGTGGGTATCTCCACATTTAACACAGACTGGGTCCATACCACAATTAACTGCAACGTGTCCGAACCCTTGGCAGTTCATGCATTGAAGCATTTCTTTCTGCTAATTTAGTTTTTCCCATCGTACAACTTGGTAATCCAGGACTGTTATATTCCTTAGACCACTCAATTTGCTTTGGGGCGAGAGTTGAACTAGGAAGAATGGTAAATTCCGTTTCTCCCGTCTGGCTTTGACTGTGGTGAACGGTCTGACCCCGATAAACTCGAGATCGTCGCTCGCCACTTGACGGAGCTCAGCTAAGAGCGCCTGCGGATCCGTATATTCGATACCCTTCAGGAGGACTGTTTGAAGCTTGTCTTCCTTCGGGGTGAAACTATAATATTCTGTTCTAGTTTGAGACAGAAGGTCTTTGACTTTTTTGTAGTGCTTTAAAGAAGAGCACTGAATGGAATGCCTGTCTGCGTTTAGCCGCTTAATTATAAAATTGTTGCCTATGACCGACCTACATATTTCAATAGTGTCTTTTATATGCATTTTATAAGAATTAATAGGTGGCACCTTACCTTTCTTTGCTTGTGGCTGTTGCTGTTGTTGCTGTTGTTGTGACTGCTGCTGTTGTCTCTGCTGCTGTTGCATCGGCTGCTGTTGGTCCTGTTGCTGTTGTGACTGCTGCGGTTGTTGCTGTTGCGGTTGTTGCTGTTGCTGTTGTTGCTGCTGCTGTTGCTGCTTCTGTGTCTGTTGTCGTTGCTGTTGTGGTTGTTGTTGTTGTTGTTTTTGTTTTGCTTGCTGTTGCTGAGGCTGATGCTGTGGTTGCTGAGCCGGTTGTTGTGGCTTATGAAGCTGTTTCTGTGGCTGCTTCTTTGACTGCTGCTTCTGTGGCTGCTGCTGGTCTGGGAGTGGTTGTTGTTCATGAGGAAGCTGCTTTTGTTGCGAAGCTTGCTCTTGAAGCACTTGTTGGCGGGTGCGCTGCTCAAGAGCAACTATGCGCTCCTTCTCCCGTCTTGCCACCTGCTTCTTTTTAAGCGCTTCAACAAGCTCTATGAGCGAAGAGATCTGCTCTGTTAAAGCCTCAATTTGCTGGTCCTCTTCTTCGTCGGACAACTCAACTACCTCGCCACTGACGTAATGTCCTTCTTCTTCCAGACATGTAGGAGATGTCATCAGCATTGGCGTCAGCGGCGTTTTCTTCGCCTGTTAGACTGGCGTCTTGATCATTCGGATTGTCGGCGGCGATCGGATGCATGTCATCCGCCTCAGCTTCATCGTCGCCTTCTATGTTCTTGTCGTTGTTTTCGTTGTCGTCATCATCGTTGTTGGAGCTATCCAGCTATTTTCTATTTTTAATAATTTTATCAAAAATTATTGGTTATCTACAACTGTTTGATTTTCAATATATTTTTACAAATATTTTTACAAATATTTTTTTTTAATTATACTACGAACAAATCAAAATTTATTTTATTTTATAGATCTGGTCTTTGGCTATCTATTAAAAATAATTTTCTTGAAATTGGAGTTTTTTTTCTATTTTTAATAATTTTATCAAAAATTATTGGTTATCTACAACTGTTTGATTTTCAATATATTTTTACAAATATTTTTTTTTAATTATACTACGAACAAATCAAAATTTATTTTATTTTATAGATCTGGTCTTTGACTATCTATTAAAAATAATTTTCTTGAAATTGGAGTTTTTTTTCTATTTTTAATAATTTTATCAAAAATTATTGGTTATCTACAACTGTTTGATTTTCAATATATTTTTACAAATATTTTTACAAATATTTTTTTTAATTATACTACGAACAAATCAAAATTTATTTTATTTTATAGATCTGGTCTTTGGCTATCTATTAAAAATAATTTTCTTGAAATTGGAGTTTTTTTTCTATTTTTAATAATTTTATCAAAAATTATTGGTTATCTTCAACTGTTTGATTTTCAATATATTTTTACAAATATTTTTACAAATATTTTTTTTAATTATACTACGAACAAATCAAAATTTATTTTATTTTATAGATCTGGTCTTTGGCTATCTATTAAAAATAATTTTCTTGAAATTGGAGTTTTTTTTCTATTTTTAATAATTTTATCAAAAATTATTGGTTATCTACAACTGTTTGATTTTCAATATATTTTTACAAATATTTTTTTTTAATTATACTACGAACAAATCAAAATTTATTTTATTTTATAGATCTGGTCTTTGGATATCTATTAAAAATAATTTTCTTGAAATTGGAGTTTTTTTTCTATTTTTAATAATTTTATCAAAAATTATTGGTTATCTACAACTGTTTGATTTTCAATATATTTTTACAAATATTTTTACAAATATTTTTTTTTAATTATACTACGAACAAATCAAAATTTATTTTATTTTATAGATCTGGTCTTTGGCTATCTATTAAAAATAATTTTCTTGAAATTGAAGTTTTTTTTCTATTTTTAATAATTTTATCAAAAATTATTGGTTATCTACAACTGTTTGATTTTCAATATATTTTTACAAATATTTTTACAAATATTTTTTTTTAATTATACTACGAACAAATCAAAATTTATTTTATTTTATAGATCTGGTCTTTGGCTATCTATTAAAAATAATTTTCTTGAAATTGGAGTTTTTTTTCTATTTTTAATAATTTTATCAAAAATTATTGGTTATCTACAACTGTTTGATTTTCAATATATTTTTACAAATATTTTTACAAATATTTTTTTTTTTATTATACTACGATCAAATCAAAATTTATTTTATTTTATAGATCTGGTCTTTGGCTATCTATTAAAAATAATTTTCTTGAAATTGGAGTTTTTTTTCTATTTTTAATAATTTTATCAAAAATTATTGGTTATCTACAACTGTTTGATTTTCAATATATTTTTACAAATATTTTTACAAATATTTTTTTTTAATTATACTACGAACAAATCAAAATTTATTTTATTTTATAGATCTGGTCTTTGGCTATCTATTAAAAATAATTTTCTTGAAATTGGAGTTTTTTTTCTATTTTTAATAATTTTATCAAAAATTATTGGTTATCTACAACTGTTTGATTTTCAATATATTTTTACAAATATTTTTTTTTAATTATACTACGAACAAATCAAAATTTATTTTATTTTATAGATCTGGTCTTTGGCTATCTATTAAAAATAATTTTCTTGAAATTGGAGTTTTTTTTCTATTTTTAATAATTTTATCAAAAATTATTGGTTATCTACAACTGTTTGATTTTCCATATATTTTTACAAATATTTTTTTTTAATTATACTACGAACAAATCAAAATTTATTTTATTTTATAGATCTGGTCTTTGGCTATCTATTAAAAATAATTTTCTTGAAATTGGAGTTTTTTTTCTATTTTTAATAATTTTATCAAAAATTATTGGTTATCTACAACTGTTTGATTTTCAATATATTTTTACAAATATTTTTTTTTAATTATACTACGAACAAATCAAAATTTATTTTATTTTATAGATCTGGTCTTTGGCTATCTATTAAAAACAATTTTCTTGAAATTGGAGTTTTTTTTCTATTTTTAATAATTTTATCAAAAATTATTGGTTATCTACAACTGTTTGATTTTCAATATATTTTTACAAATATTTTTTTTTAATTATACTACGAACAAATCAAAATTTATTTTATTTTATAGATCTGGTCTTTGACTATCTATTAAAAATAATTTTCTTGAAATTGGAGTTTTTTTTCTATTTTTAATAATTTTATCAAAAATTATTGGTTATCTACAACTGTTTGATTTTCAATATATTTTTACAAATATTTTAACAAATATTTTTTTTAAATTATACTACGAACAAATCAAAATTTATTTTATTTTATAGATCTGGTCTTTGGCTATCCATTAAAAATAATTTTCTTGAAATTGGAGTTTTTTTTCTATTTTTAATAATTTTATCAAAAATTATTGGTTATCTACAACTGTTTGATTTTCAATATATTTTTACAAATATTTTTACAAATATTTTTTTTAATTATACTACGAACAAATCAAAATTTATTTTATTTTATAGATCTGGTCTTTGGCTATCTATTAAAAATAATTTTCTTGAAATTGGAGTTTTTTTTCTATTTTTAATAATTTTATCAAAAATTATTGGTTATCTACAACTGTTTGATTTTCAATAAATTTTTACAAATATTTTTTTTTAATTATACTACGAACAAATCAAAATTTATTTTATTTTATAGATCTGGTCTTTGGCTATCTATTAAAAATAATTTTCTTGAAATTGGAGTTTTTTTTGCCTCTGTATTTTTGCCTGAGCCGAGGCCTTGGCTGAACGTCCGCGCCCTCCTATTTTCTGCGCTGCTTCCACATCTGAGGTACGCTTTTTAACTACCAGGTTTGGTTTGTACCTAATATAGCGCCTTCTCTTCAGAGGATCTTGTTCTTCGGCACATGCCGGTCCTGGATTTTTCCCTTTAATAAGGCTCGATGTTTTTGCAGTTGCCATGCTGCTTGTTCCGACCTCGGCACGTGCCGATGACGATGTTGTTGTAGTTGTCGTTGCTGTTGTTGTTGCCACTTTGGGCTTTACTGGTCCTGCTGCTGCTGCTGCTGCTGCTGTTGTTGTTGCTTTTTGGGCTACAGTTGCTCTTTGAGCTTGGTCTGATGGCCCCGCTATTTGGCTGTCGGATGACACATCACCTGATGCTCCAACTGCCTTCCTTGTTGTTAGGGGACCATCTTTCGATGTCCCCGTTGCTTTTCCCATCTCTCTTTTTAGGTCCTCTCTATTTCTGGTCACCTTCTCCCAGAAATTATTAAAAAAAAAGCCCGGACCACAGTGGGGCTCGAACCCACGCCGTTCAGATCCGTCGTCTGCCACTCTTTTTTTTTTTTTTTTTTTTTTTGCATTTTAATTCATTTATTTTATTTTATAGATCTGGTCTTTGACTATCTATTAAAAATAATTTTCTTGAAATTGGAGTTTTTTTTCTATTTTTAATAATTTTATCAAAAATTATTGGTTATCTACAACTGTTTGATTTTCAATATATTTTTACAAATATTTTTACAAATATTTTTTTTTAATTATACTACGAACAAATCAAAATTTATTTTATTTTATAGATCTGGTCTTTGGCTATCTATTAAAAATAATTTTCTTGAAATTGGAGTTTTTTTTCTATTTTTAATAATTTTATCAAAAATTATTGGTTATCTACAACTGTTTGATTTTCAATATATTTTTACAAATATTTTTACAAATATTTTTTTTAATTATACTACGAACAAATCAAAATTTATTTTATTTTATAGATCTGGTCTTTGGCTATCTATTAAAAATAATTTTCTTGAAATTGGAGTTTTTTTTCTATTTTTAATAATTTTATCAAAAATTATTGGTTATCTACAACTGTTTGATTTTCAATATATTTTTACAAATATTTTTTTTTAATTATACTACGAACAAATCAAAATTTATTTTATTTTATAGATCTGGTCTTTGGATATCAATTAAAAATAATTTTCTTGAAATTGGAGTTTTTTTTCTATTTTTAATAATTTTATCAAAAATTATTGGTTATCTACAACTGTTTGATTTTCAATATATTTTTACAAATATTTTACAAATATTTTTTTTAATTATACTACGAACAAATCAAAATTTATTTTATTTTATAGATCTGGTCTTTGGCTATCTATTAAAAATAATTTTCTTGAAATTGGAGTTTTTTTTCTATTTTTAATAATTTTATCAAAAATTATTGGTTATCTACAACTGTTTGATTTTCAATATATTTTTACAAATATTTTTACAAATATTTTTTTTTAATTATACTACGAACAAATCAAAATTTATTTTATTTTATAGATCTGGTCTTTGGCTATCTATTAAAAATAATTTTCTTGAAATTGGAGTTTTTTTTCTATTTTTAATAATTTTATCAAAAATTATTGGTTATCTACAACTGTTTGATTTTCAATATATTTTTACAAATATTTTTACAAATATTTTTTTTTTAATTATACTACGATCAAATCAAAATTTATTTTATTTTATAGATCTGGTCTTTGGCTATATATTAAAAATAATTTTTTTGAAATTGGAGTTTTTTTTCTATTTTTAATAATTTTATCAAAAATTATTGGTTATCTACAACTGTTTGATTTTCAATATATTTTTACAAATATTTTTACAAATATTTTTTTTTAATTATACTACGAACAAATCAAAATTTATTTTATTTTATAGATCTGGTCTTTGGCTATCTATTAAAAATAATTTTCTTGAAATTGGAGTTTTTTTTCTATTTTTAATAATTTTATCAAAAATTATTGGTTATCTACAACTGTTTGATTTTCAATATATTTTTACAAATATTTTTTTTTAATTATACTACGAACAAATCAAAATTTATTTTATTTTATAGATCTGGTCTTTGGCTATCTATTAAAAATAATTTTCTTGAAATTGGAGTTTTTTTTCTATTTTTAATAATTTTATCAAAAATTATTGGTTATCTACAACTGTTTGATTTTCCATATATTTTTACAAATATTTTTTTTTAATTATACTACGAACAAATCAAAATTTATTTTATTTTATAGATCTGGTCTTTGGCTATCTATTAAAAATAATTTTCTTGAAATTGGAGTTTTTTTTCTATTTTTAATAATTTTATCAAAAATTATTGGTTATCTACAACTGTTTGATTTTCAATATATTTTTACAAATATTTTTACAAATATTTTTTTTTAATTATACTACGAACAAATCAAAATTTATTTTATTTTATAGATCTGGTCTTTGGCTATCTATTAAAAACAATTTTCTTGAAATTGGAGTTTTTTTTCTATTTTTAATAATTTTATCAAAAATTATTGGTTATCTACAACTGTTTGATTTTCAATATATTTTTACAAATATTTTTTTTTTATTATACTACGAACAAATCAAAATTTATTTTATTTTATAGATCTGGTCTTTGACTATCTATTAAAAATAATTTTCTTGAAATTGGAGTTTTTTTTCTATTTTTAATAATTTTATCAAAAATTATTGGTTATCTACAACTGTTTGATTTTCAATATATTTTTACAAATATTTTTACAAATATTTTTTTTAAATTATACTACGAACAAATCAAAATTTATTTTATTTTATAGATCTGGTCTTTGGCTATCTATTAAAAATAATTTTCTTGAAATTGGAGTTTTTTTTCTATTTTTAATAATTTTATCAAAAATTATTGGTTATCTACAACTGTTTGATTTTCAATATATTTTTACAAATATTTTTACAAATATTTTTTTTAATTATACTACGAACAAATCAAAATTTATTTTATTTTATAGATCTGGTCTTTGGCTATCTATTAAAAATAATTTTCTTGAAATTGGAGTTTTTTTTCTATTTTTAATAATTTTATCAAAAATTATTGGTTTTCTACAACTGTTTGATTTTCAATAAATTTTTACAAATATTTTTTTTTAATTATACTACGAACAAATCAAAATTTATTTTATTTTATAGATCTGGTCTTTGGCTATCTATTAAAAATAATTTTCTTGAAATTGGAGTTTTTTTTGCCTCTGTATTTTTGCCTGAGCCGAGGCCTTGGCTGAACGTCCGCGCCCTCCTATTTTCTGCGCTGCTTCCACATCTGAGGTTCGCTTTTTAACTACCAGGTTTGGTTTGTACCTAATATAGCGCCTTCTCTTCAGAGGATCTTGTTCTTCGGCACATGCCGGTCCTGGATTTTTCCCTTTAATAAGGCTCGATGTTTTTGCAGTTGCCATGCTGCTTGTTCCGACCTCGGCACGTGCCGATGACGATGTTGTTGTAGTTGTCGTTGCTGTTGTTGTTGCCACTTTGGGCTTTACTGGTCCTGCTGCTGCTGCTGCTGCTGCTGTTGTTGTTGCTTTTTGGGCTACAGTTGCTCTTTGAGCTTGGTCTGATGGCCCCGCTATTTGGCTGTCGGATGACACATCACCTGATGCTCCAACTGCCTTCCTTGTTGTTAGGGGACCATCTTTCGATGTCCCCGTTGCTTTTCCCATCTCTCTTTTTAGGTCCTCTCTATTTCTGGTCACCTTCTCCCAGAAATTATTTAAAAAAAAGCCCGGACCACAGTGGGGCTCGAACCCACGCCGTTCAGATCCGTCGTCTGCCACTCTTTTTTTTTTTTTTTTTTGCATTTTAATTCATTTTTTATTTTTCCATTTTCTTATATCTATCTTAATGCTAGACAAAAAATCTTAAACAACTAGCTTACATATTAACTTAACTAACTTACTGGCCCCATACGGGCGCTCTAAATTATACTATAACTATATATTAAAAATGCCTTTCGGCGTAAAAACTAACTTAAATTAAAATTCAATATTACTTAAACTAAACGAGAAAATTTTGAAAAACTCGTTTTCCTATAACATTTATTTTATATAAAAACTTAAAACTACCCTTTACCTAAATAAAACTAAATTAACCCAAATAAAACTAAAAATTTTTTTTTTTGCCATCAGCCTATGCACATGCACACACGCGCATACCTATGCATATATTTAGACATATGCATATCCACAAACAAACAAACAACTTTTTGGATTTTGTATCTTTTTTTTGGTGCCACCGTCACTGTCCTACTTAATCTACCTTATAAATATGTAGGTCGGCCAAGGCAACAACTTTGACTAACCATCAATATCAAGGTGGTCACCCAACCACCAGTATTTTTGAACTTGCTTATAAAAGTCCCTTTTGTCCCGAAGGGGCACAGCTCTACTGAACCGCAGACGCTCTGCTCCGTTCCCAGAGCCGACGTCTCGACCATACAGGATTCGCCGATCCACAGTTCTACGGCCGACGTGGTAGATTAACGGAACCGCCAATCTATCCTGTATCAGCCCCCGACTGTCTAAATAGAGGAATGTCTCGGGCGGGATGAAACCGTTAAGACAAACGCTCTCACTATATTCTTCATTGAGGTAATAAGCTCCGAAAATAAGTCCATTGGTTGAGGTCATCGCTCTTGCAATGTGACCCCGAATCAGCTTAATTAAAAAGTTATCTATCCTGTTTATATTGGCCCGTTGTATAAGACCTCGTTGGCATAATAATGTTTGTACTCCGACTCTGGTGTTCTGTGTAATCCAAGACAGGTCCTTAGACACTGCCTCTCAAACACCCGAATCCTTTCCATTTGAGATGGGGCAACGTTAAACCACACAGGGCACCCATAGGCAATCATCGGCCGGATGAGGGCCATGTAGCAAATCACCTTCACCCTGTTTTCAAGGCGGCTGCTATAAAACAACCGTCTTGTCAGAGCAAACGCTCCCCTAGCTCTGGCCAGAGCAGCATCTATAAGTCGATTAAAATATAGATACTGATCTAGCCAGATACCAAGGTACGTTACTACATCTTTACTCACAAGTTGATGTCCACTTTGTCCAACGATCACTAGATTTCTCCAGTTCTTTCTTGTATCCCTAGAAGCCTTAGACAAAGGGGTTCTAAACAGGATAGTTTCTGATTTCTGAAAGTTAATTTTTAACTTCCAGTCATCACAATATCGCTGAATCTTGTCGAAGTCACGCTGCAAGAGAATTCTGATGACTTCAACTTTTGGACCCGTCCTGTACGCTACAAGGTCATCGGCATACGCAATCGCATGAGTGAGACTACCTATCAGATCGCTGGTGTAAATACTAAAAAGAATCGGCGAGTTCACAGCTCCTTGCTGTAGACCGTTTTTAATATCAAAAGTCTTACTGAAATTGTAAGAGTGCACAGGCACATACTCATCCAATTTCACAAGTTCGCTCGGAAGCTGTATTACGGTGGCAAGTCCGCAGTGATCGCTGTCGTATTCAATTGTTCGTAAACAGTTTCTTGTCTGTTGATTTGTTGCGTCAGTTATAACAAGTCGTGAGTCAAGCAGTAAAAGATCCAGAAAGCCGCTCCTAGGAAACGAAGGTCTATCTGTCGCAAAAAGATCGATCCTACATTCAACACTGTGACGACCCATCCAATTAAATAAATGGTACCCTCTCGGATTTTGAATTTGATTTCCCCAATCTTCATGTTTGGCGTTCAAATCTCCTGCCATGAGATAATAATTTTCATCCAAGTGCAGTCTTAAGCATTCAAAAAGTTTTTCGAGTTCTGTGATAAAATTAGCTGGCTGAGGTGCTTCGGGTGCGTACGCCGCGATCATGTACATTCGTTTCCCCTGCTGGAGAGGAATGCAAATGATGCAGGCTTCTAGCTGCCCAAATCTTCGCACTTCACTATTATATATAACCTTAAGTTTAATGCCCTTTCGTATGAAGATTGCGACCCCACCCCCTTGAGAGGAGTTAGGCCGATCCCTTCGCACGATATTGTAATTATTATTAGTCAATTTGTGTTTCTGGGTAAGCTTAGTTTCGCTAGCCATAAACACATCAGGACTTTGGTCTTGCAGCAAATGAAAGAGATTTGCTCTACGTTCGGTCCTAATCAGCGAATTTACATTCACAGCTAGGATCTTAAAGGGTCGCTCAGGCAGCGCGCCTTTAACCATTTCGCGTTGCCGGCAGAATAGAGTAGAGGTAATCCACCCTAGCCACCTGCTCCCTGATCTGTTTTTGCACGTCGGTTAACTGACCATGAATGGTCATCAACACCTGCATCAGATCTGCCTCTGGCACAGGAGCCGTAGGCACTTGGACCTGTTTGGCTACCTGTGGTTGAGGCTGTACTGTTTTTCCCTTTCCAGACGCCATTTGGGCGTAAGAAATTGCGGGATTGACGGAAGTTGTTGTCTGGCATACTTCAGGGCGTCTCACCTCAACTATTTTCTTTTGGGCTTTGTTTTGCTTTATCTCCTGAAACTTCGGGCATCCCCGATAGTTTGCGGGGTGCACGGAGCCTCGGCAGAGCGCACATTTTAACTGGGTCATATCTGTGACCCTATCTTGTCCGAGTTTACACTCCCCTGTTTTGTGGGTATCTCCACATTTAACGCAGACTGGGTCCATACCACAGTTAACTGCAATGTGTCCAAACCCTTGGCAGTTCATGCATTGAAGCATGTCTTTCTGCTTGTTTAATTTTTCCCATCGTACAACTTGGTAATCCAGGACTGTTATATTCCTTAGACCACTCAATTTGCTTTGGGGTGAGAGTTGAACTAGGAAGAATGGTAACTTCCGTTTCTCCCGTCTGGCTTTGACTGTGGTAAACGGTCTTACCCCGATAAAATCGAGATCGTCGCTCGCCACTTGACGGAGCTCAGCTAAGAGCGCCTGCGGATCCGTAGAGGATTCGATACCCTTCAGGAGGACTGTTTGAAGCTTGTCTTCCTTTGGGGTGAAACTATAATACTCAGTTTTAGTTTGAGACAGAAGGTCTTTAACTTTTCTGTAGTGCTCTAAAGAAGAGCACTGAATAGAATGCCTGTCTGCGTTTAGCCGCCTAATTATAAAATTGTTGCCTGCGACGGACCTACATATCTCTATGGTCTCTTTAATTTCCATTTTAAAAGTATTAATAGGTGGCACCTTACCTTTCTTTGCTTGTGGCTGTTGCTTTTGTTGCTGTTGTTGTGACTGCTGCTGTTGTCTCTGCTGTTGTTGCGTCGGCTGCTGTTGAGTCTGCTGCTGTTGTGACTGCTGTGGTTGTTTCTGCTGCTGTTTCTGCTTCTGTGTCTGTTGTCGTTGTTGTTGTTGTTTTGCCTGTGGTTTTGCCTGTGGCTGTTTGTGAAGCTGTTGTTGTGGCTGCTTCCTTGATTGCTGCTTCTGTGGCTGCTGCTGGTCTGGGAGTGGTTGTTGTTCTTGAGGAGGCTGCTGTTGTTGCGTAGCTTGCTCTTGGAGCGCTTGTTGGCGGGTGCGCTGTTCAAGAGTAACTATGCGCTCCTTCTCCCGTCTTGCCTCCTGCTTCTTTTTGAGCGCTTCCACTAGCTCTATGAGAGAAGACATCTGCTCCGTCAAAGCCTCAATCTGCTGGTCCTCTTCTTGGTCAGACAGCTCGACTATCTCGCCACTGACGTAACGTCCTTCTCCTTCCACTGACATGTAGGAGATGTCATCAGCATCTGCGTCAGCGGCGTTTTCTTCGCCTGTTAGACTGGCGTCCTGATCGTTTAGATTGACGGCGGCGATCGCTCCGTCAGCCTCTTTGACGTGCATGTCATCCGCCTCAGCTTCATCGTCGCCTTCTGCGTTCTTGTCGTTGTTTTCGTTGTTGTCGTCATCGTCGTTGGAGGAGCTATCCAGCTGCCTCTGTATTTTGGCCTGAGCCGAAGACTTGGTTGAACGCCCGCGCCCTCCTATTTTCTGGGCTGCCTCTACGTCTGAGGTACGCTTTTTAACTACCAGATTTGGCTTATATCTGATATAGCGCGTTCTCTTCAATGGGTCTGGTTCTTCGACACATGCCGGTCCTGTGTTTTTCCCTTTAATAGGGCTCGACGTTTTTGCAGTTGCAATGCTGCTAGTTCCGACCTCGGCATGTGCCGATGACGATGTTGTTGTCGTTGTCGTTGTTGTTGTTGCTGCTGCTTTCTTGGGCATAGATGGTCCAGCCTCTGTCGTTGTTGTTGCTCTTTGAGCTTTGGACTGCTGAGCTGCAGTTGCCCTTGTTGTTGCTTGGCCTGATGGCCCAGCTATTTGGCTGTCGGATGACATATCACCTGATGCTCCAACTGCCTTCCTTGTTGTTGGGGGACCATCTTTCGATGTCCCCGTTGGTTTTCCCATCTCTCTTTCTAGGTGCTCTCGATTTCTATTAACCTTTTCCCAGAAATTGTTTAAAAAAAAGCCAGGACCACAGTGGGGCTCGAACCCACGCCGACCAGATCCGTCGTCTGCCACTCATTTTAATTTTTTTTTTTTCATTTTTAATTCATTTTTTATTTTTTCATTTCCTTATATCTATCTTAATGCTAGACAAAAAAATCTTAAACAACTAGCTTACATATTAACTTAACTAACTTACTGGCCCCATGCGGGCGCTCTAAATTAAACTATGACTATATTTAAACAATGCCTTTCAACGTAAAATAACTTATATTTAAAATTCATGATTACTTAAAACTAACGAGAAAATTATTAAAAAAAAAACTCATTTTCTATATCTTATTTTTTTTTTATTTTTTATAAAACTTAAAGCTACCCTTTACCTAAATAAAACTAATTAAAACTAAATTAAAACTAACTTAAGCTACATTATATCATTATATCTAATTAAAACTACTTAAAATAACTTAAAAACTAGAACAGCCACCAGCAATTTTTTTTTTTTGCATACGCATATGCACACTCGCGTTCGCCCATACACATGCATATATGAACATATACATATATACATATGTATTCGCAACAGCAAGTACCCACATACAAATACATTTACTTATGTACTTTTTTTTTATTTTTTTTTTTTGGTGCCACCGTCACTGTTCTACCTACTCTACCTATATTTACCTTAGAACTATGTAAGTCGGCCAAAGCAACAATATGGTCAACTTTCAATATCACGGTGGTCACCCAACCACCAGAATTTTTTGACTTGCTTAACTAAGTCCTTTCTGTCCCGAAGGGGCACAGCTCTACTGAACCGCAGACGATCTGCTCCGTTCCCTGAGCCGACGTCCCGATCGTAAAGAAGTCGCCGATCCACAGTCCTACGGCTGACGTGGTAGATTAACGGAACCGCCAATCTATCCTGTATCAGCCCACGACTGTCTAAAAAGAGGAATGTCTCGGGCGGGATGAAACCGTTAAGACGTACACTTTCACTATACTCATCATTGTGGTAATAAGCCCCAAAAATAAGTCCATTGGTCGAGGTCATCGCTCTTGCAATGTGACCCCGAATCAGCTTGATTAAAAAGTTATCTATCCTGTTTATATTGGCCCTGTTGTATAGAACCTCGTTGGCATAGTAATGTGTGTACTCCGACTCTGGTGTTCTGTGTAATCCAAGGCAGCGTCTAAGACACTGCCTCTCAAACACCCGAATCTTTTCCATTTGAGATGGGGCAACGTTGAACCACACAGGGCACCCATAGGCAATCATTGGCCGGATAAGGGCCATGTAGCAAATCACCTTTACTCTGCTGTCAAGGCGGCTGCTATAAATCAACCGTCTTGTCAACCCAAAGGCTACCCTAGCTCTGGCCAGAGCAGCATCTATATTCTATATGTCGATTGGAAGATTGGTACGACCATACTATTTAAGTTATTATTGTTGTTATATTGTACTGTTTGTACTATAGAATGTCAGTTTTTATAACTAACCATTCTGTTAATTTTCATTGAATGTGTTTGAACAACAACAACAACCTCTCCCCCTTTGATATGTGCTACAAATTGTAATCTATCAAATAAGGTTAGGAGAAAATGGAGGCGGAACAAAACAACATACTTAGAGGCGCTTAGAAAAATGTTGAAGCTCCAAATGCGTTTGAAAAAACAAACAAACATAACATCTCGACCTGTGTCATCAGTGGTCATAAGCGGTGGAATGCGTAGTGCATACGACTTCGAAGACTGAGTAAATCTGAAGGCGTGGGTTCGAATCTCACGAGGTGCATGTGAAAAAGTTTTTCATAATAAAATTGGATTAAAGCTCAATACCACTTAAAGGAGACTGATGAAAAGAATTGGCAATCCTTGAAATAGCTATATCTCCAGCCAAAGATAGAAAAAAACGAATAATAAGATTCGTAAACGAGTAAATAAAATTCGTTTAAAATTGGTGGTAGCGCCTTTAAGTTGTTGTTGTTGTTCAAACACATTCAAAGAAAATTAACAGAATGGTCAGTAATAAAAACTGACATTCTATAGTACAAACAGTACAATATAACAACAATAATGATTATAGACAACTACCCCAACGTTTCGAACCAATGGTTCTAGGTAGCTCTGCTAACAGACCAATAAACGCACATGACTCAAATCGGTTTAAGCAAATACACTCTGCAACGCAAACCCGTTCAGACAGTCCAACAATAATAATAATAGTCCTCGATGGCAAAAACCCAACTATAATACTTACAATAATAATACTCGACCTATATCCAAGAGCCCAGCACTCAACAATCCACCCAATATCCTCCGTTATAAAGTGAGAGGATCAACAATATTAATGAAAATGAAACTACTTTTTTAGGACAAGGGTGGGATTACCCCACTTCTCCATCCTAAAACGCGCCTGCACAGTTAATGGTGAAACCATTATAGACACATGCCATGAAGCATTTATTTTAGACTCTAAGACAAGATTTTATGTCCTCCCAAAATTGGAGTACCAGTTATTAATAGGAGCAAATTTGCTGAGCTCAGTGAATGCTGAGATCAGTTTAGAGAACAATACTCTAAAGTACGGAAATAGAATTAAAAAATCTATTTCGATGAAGAAACAGTAGATAGAAATTTAAATTATATCCAAGATCAAGATAAACTCGTAGAATCAATGATGAAGGAAATTAAAAGTATTCATTCCAACATTGATACTACTCTGCCATTTAGAACAGATGTCGTAGCGGAAATCCGCTCAGTCCATGATAAACCTGTCTGGAGTAAGCAATACCCGTACCCTTTATCTGCAAATGAATTCGTAAACAAATAAGTTACGAAAATGTTAAAAGAAGGAATAATTCGACCTTCAGAGTCTCCATACAATAGTCCTGTATAGGTAGTATCGAAAAAAGGCTTCAAAGAAGATGGTAGTCCAAAACACAGATTGGTTATTGACTACAAGAAGTTAAACGAAAGTACAATTTCTGATAAGTACCCTATACCGGATACTAACGTTATACTTTCGAATTTAGGAAAAGCCAAATATTTTTCAACACTCGACCTGGAGTCAGGTTTTCACCAAATTAAAATGTTGCCATCAGATATAGAAAAAACAAGTTTTTCCGTAAACAATGGTAAATACGAATACGTACGCTTACCAATTGGATTGAAGAATGCACCTTCAATATTCTAAAGAGCAATGGACGATATTCTCAGACCACATATTGGAAAAATATGTCATGTCTATATTGATGATATCATCATCTACTCTAATTCGGTCGAAGAACATACTTCACATTTAAAGACCATCATACAAATATTGAAAGAAGCTAATATGAAAATAAGCATTGAAAAATCATTATTATATCAAGAGAAAGTAGATTTTCTTGGTTATATTGTCGGTCATAATGTCATAAAGACCAACTCCGATAAAGTAATAACGATTAAAAAGTATCCACAGCCAACTACACTAAGACAATTAAGAAGTTTTTTGGGAATGATAGGATACTATCGAAAGTTTATAAAAAACTATGCGGCCATAGCTAAACCACTAACAAGGTATTTGCAAAGCGAATCTGGACAAGTATCCACTCACGTAGCAAAGAAAACAAGCATATCGCTTGATAGTGAAGCAATTAACGCATTTAATACAATGAAGAATCATTTAGTTAACAAAACAGAGCTTACACAGCCTGATTATACAAAAAAGTTTGTACTAACCACTGACGCCTCTGATGACGCAGTTGGGGCAGTATTATCACAAGACAAGAAACCCATAACATTCATTTCTCAAACACTTTCAAAAAGCGAACGCTCATACGCAGCAAATGAAAAAGAGTTATACGCAATAGTATATGCTTTAAAAAATTTGAGAAATTATCTTTATGGTGTAACAAATTTAGAAATTCATACTGACCACCAGCCTTTAACTTTTTCCAAGTCTCAAAAGAATCCTAATACGAAAATGAAACGATGGCAAGCATTAATAAATGAATTTTCTCCAAAAATGATTTATAAACCAGGTCCTACTAGTATAGTAGCTGACGCTCTTTCCAGGCAAAATCTTAATAATATATCCGATACACAATCAGAGCATACACAACGTTCAGCACCGAGTAGTGATGAAGATTTTATTGAAATTTTAGAAAAACCTGTTAACCAGTTCTCACAACAGATCATTATAAACAAGGCAAATGAAATAAGACAAGAAATGCTAACCCCCTTTCAAAATAAAACTAGACATCTATTAAGTACAAGGAACCTAATGATGTAATACCTCTAATCAAAGAACACATTAAGCCAGGCACAATTGCAGTTTTCGCAACAACCGAAACATTATACGACATAAAACAGGTTCTGAAAACTTATTTCAATAACAAATTCGTTCAAGCTAAGCTTTTTCCGATTGATATAAGTAATAAAGAAGATCAAGTAGACATTGTAATTAAAACACATAATAGAGCTCATAGAAACGCTAAGGAAAATGTAAAGCAAATTATTGAACAATTTTACTGGCCCAATATGCTGCAAGAATTTGAACAGTTAGTGAAAATATGCGAAATTTGCAATACTTGCAAATATAATAGACATCCTAACAAATGTCCAATTGGAGAGGGTCCAATTCCTTTAAGCGAGGGCGAGTGTATACACATTGATGTCATGTACGCTGAAAAACTAAAATTTCTAACTTGCATTGATGCCTATTCAAAATATCTTATAATCAAGCCAATCGATAATCTTTAAGATATGCCGACTAAAGTTCTAGAACTAATTCAGTTTTTCCCAAATTGTAAAAATATAACATGTGATAACGATTCCTGATTTACTTCAGCCATATTCACATCTTTAATGCAAAGATTAAATATAACTATATACCATACACCCCCCAGTCATAGCACATCAAACGGACAAATAGAAAGAGTCCACAGTACTATTCAAGAAATAGCCCGATGTTTGAAAATAGAAAAATCGTTGTTAGAACCAACAGAAATATATATTAGAGCAGTAAAAGAATATAATTTAACTATACACTCTGTCACACGTAAAAAACCTATTGACATAATATTTAATAAAACTAATCACAAAGATAATCCTTTGAAGCTTAAAATGGCTCAGGATCAGATGATGATCATCATCATCATCGGCTCGACAACCGGGGTCCGGTCCTGGCCTCCTTCAACAAGTCTCTCCACCTATCCCGGTCTCGAGCCGACGCCATCCAGATGATCACACATCATAATAAAAATAGAATAGAAAGAAAAGTTAAAGAAAAAGATGTTGTTTATCAAAAAGATGTAACTGCCAGAAATAAATTACAACCTAAATATAAAAAAATAATTGTAAAGCAAGATTAAGGAAATAAAATTAAAATAAACAATAATAGGGTGGTACACAAAGATAACCTTAAATATTAAACGATCAACAGGCAATGGGCTTCAAAACATTACTAATTTTTATAACTGTAAACTCAGGAAAATACTGGATTACACTAGGAAAGAATATTTTTTAATAGAGGTAGGAAAGGCTTTCCATTATGAGAAGACTGCTGACATTTTTCACGTCGTAAACCTGACCGAAGTACAAACTTTTGTTGACGGAGCAAAACAAACTTTAGGAGACACCACGCTCAATTCCCAATAAGAAACGTACGAGTGAAATAGAAATAGTGCAAACCTTGTTAGATCAACTAACAACTCATCGCTCTCCACGAGCAATAGAAACAATAGGCACTGTGTTAAAATGGATAGCAGGTGTACCAGATCATGATGACAATGATCATCACTAACAAAATTAATGATTTAATTGAAAATAATAATAAACAATTTGTCACTAATTCAAAAATAATAACATTGTTAAATTATATTTCAAATTCAACTAAAAAAGCAGTAATATCTGAGAAATGTAAATTAATAATATTTGAATTACAAAATTTAATTACGGCATTGACTTTGGCCAAACTTAATATTTTAAGCCCAGCTATTCTGAATCTCAAAGAAATTAAAGAAATTGTAAAACATGAAAGTATTAAAACTTTTTCAATTAATGATTTCGCACGTTGAAAACAAAAGTGGCACTATACAAAACTTTAAAGTTATAGTGACATCTAGGTTCCGATATATACCACCCATCTTTTGTGAAGATATTCGTTTTTTTACTTCGTCTATTTTCCATAGGAGGTCGCTAGTGCCACTTTTAAGTTTAACGTAAATCACTCAATTGCTAAAAGATAAAATGACACTTTTTGCATAATGTCGATTTATTTTTAAGCTAAGAGTTTTTATGATACTGAAAAATGAATTCATTAATGTCATAATTCGTTTAGCGTCGGTTTTCTCCTAAAAAAAACATTGATTTTATGTTCAGTGCAATTATTTAACAGACACTTTTGGTTTAAAGCCATTTTTCAATATTTTTCTTGCTCTAACCGTAAAAAACATTTAGTTTATAACAGTCATATTTTGTTTAGTGCCGTTCTAACAATAATAAAATTTTCATTTTATTTATAATTACGTGCCACTATACCGAACTTTTTCAAAAAGCAATTTTTTTCTAAATACACATGATTTTTTTTTGTAATCTTAAAATGCCATTTTATAAGAAGATAAATATACTATATTGTGGCAAAGCAACACACCATTTTAATATTTTTTCTGCGAGGTATAGACAATTGAAGTAAGTCCAAATCTTTAAATGGCCATATCTCAAAACTAGGTTTTTTGTTTAGTGATACTTTTGTTTTTAACGTGCGATTTAATAGATTCATCAACTTTCAAAATTGTACAACAAAATAATGTTATTGTAATATATTTAAAATACCCGATGCTAAAAGAATCATGTAAACTATTTGAAACAAGAGCCATAAGCCAGTTTGATGGAAAATTGATTATAAATAAGGAAATACTTAAATGTAAAGAAAAATTCACTAATGTAGTTAATTGTAAAAAAGAATTCAGAAATACAATATGTAAATCTAGTAATAAGCAATCATGTTTATCTGAACTTCTGAATAATCAGAAAACCAAATGTAATAAGATAAAAGAAATAGACTTAGAATTAGAAATCATTAAAGATGGCAGTATTCTAATAACAGGAGAACACATAGTTGACAACCAGACACTCAAAGTTGTATATATAGTAAATTTCGAAAACACTACTATTATTGACGGCGTACTCTATGAAAATCCAACTGGAATCATAAAAAACTTCTTATCAACTCATATTGTTAACAATTATGATGTAGAGCAATTCTTTGAATCCACAAATGAACTTTTAAGGATAGACAACATAAATTTAATTAAATCTATCAAGACAGAATTCACAAGGAATCCAATGATATCTACTATGGGACTTATATTAATA